>CANYBF010503347.1:0-21424 GCA_948192965.1 Dalechampia spathulata
CAACTTACAATTTTAAAGCCACCATAAACTCACCTGCCGTGAATCCACTAAAACCCAACCAATTCAATTCTGTCCTCCCTGAACTCAATCACCGAAAATCAACCTCCAAGAGACATTCGTTCAACTAAAATTCACGCAACAACACCTTTACCAACTGAAATCATGAATATTTCCAAGCTAAATCATACGAAATTAAGGATTAACAAAAAGAAGAAGGTTTCGGCAATTTCAGAAGCATCATCAATTCACGAATTAAATTATGCTCTTACCATTTTAGAAAATCATACAAGAACTCTTCATTTTGACAAAACTTTCGGCCTTTTTTAGTAAAAAGAAACCAGCAACTTGTTTCCCTTTAACAGTTTTCGTGGAGTTTCATTGTTTTTGGACAGAAGAATTGAATCAAAACTGGATGAAAAGCAGAAGAAATCCACTTCTTAAAGAAGCAAAGAAGAAGAAAACAATGATCATTAAGAGGGGGCAATAAAATGGTTGAACATTATGAGTAGTTGGGGATAAGAAAACGATTTGAAAGGGGGAAAGGGAAGAAGAAGCAATCGGCCAAAAGAGTTGAAGGAGAGAAAAGATAAGTAGAGCAGCAGAATTAATTATGGAAATTACGAAAATAACCCTCAACAGCATCCTCTTATTTCCAATTTTCAAACCAATTTATCCCCTAATAAGTCCACCGAACCCTCTATTTCTTATTAAATTTTATTTGTATTTTCTTCCATCAATTCCATAACTCTAACACTTTAATTTAATTGCAAATTTTATTTTAATCTTTTGATATTTATATTGACTTATTCTATTAATACTTAAGCTAAATAAATACTTAAGCTAAAAAAAACAAATCTAATTAATCCTAAATCATAACTTAATCTATTAACCTCTATTTTTTTTATTCTAATAATTAACTTAACTTTATATACCTAAAATATCTATAGGTATATATAACTTATAAATCAATTTTATAGGAAAGATATAAAAGATAAATATCTTTCTAACTTAAAATAATTAAAGCAAACATTCAAATTAATTCCATAAATCATAATTCCATAACTACCATATTCTAAAATATTTTCTCTTCATTTTTATGAAAATTTCTTAATTTTTACCTGCCTAGATCATCAATATTAAAATTTAATGCCCAAAATAATTTTTATTCCAAAATTTTCAAAATTCACATATAGCTAGAAAAAGTTAATGTGAGCACAAAAGTCAAAACGGTTTATTAAAATTCAAAGTACATAACTCTGAAATGAAGTTTGAGTGCTGTTTTTTATCAAGTTAGGGGTTTGTGTCAGAAAATGAAATACCCCTTTTTCAAGCTTAAATTGCATTTCTAATTATCGTACTCACTATTCCATACCATAGTCACATTATTATCATAGAAATTTCATATAATCACGAATTTATAAATGCATTTAAGCTCACGTAATGCAGGATGTGACTTATACGATTCTTAATCAACCTTACTTCATAAATTATGTTTACTCCATATAAAATCATAATTTCACTATATTCCTTAGTCGTATGCATTTTCATACTTACATAAATATTTTGCCTATATACACGTGTAAAGTATCGCTCGCTTTAATTTTACACGCTCAATGAACTTATTCTAAAATCATCTTCTCATCATTTCCTCATCCTGATATAATTTAACTATTATTCCACGTCATCACCCTATTTTGATCATACAGTGGATAATTTAAATTACCGAAATTATGAATTATTTTTGTGCTAAAAATGAGGATGTGACAATGCATATAGCGGCAGCAGTCAATTCGAGTAGTGAATAGTGCATATATAATTAACATCTATCATTTGATCAATCATAAAATATCATTGAATAGATTGATGGTTGTGGACTCCTTCGTATGTTGTAATAACATAGCTTGAATCTTCTGTGTCCCTTTCCACTCTCTTTTTCACATTGCACCCTCCCATTGTGCATTTATAATAATTTCTGCATATCATGCCATGAAAATGTAATAAAATTCAATTTGTTATTGGTAAGTGAAAACAAACTGACTATGTAAATTAATACAAACAAGGGACTCCTTTTAAAAATATAAGTAATATAGCCTACTATATGGTGTAAGTTAATATGTAATTTATTTCTTTAGTCAATAAAACTTAAAGGAACCATAAAATGAAAGTTCATATACACAACAACTATCAGTTGACAATGTATCTTTGATAAATTGTAATTTACAGCCCCTATTGATGTGCTTTCACATTTATTTAGTATTGGAATTAATCAACATGTTTATGGTGAGATAAGCATAGTCTAAAATTAATATTCTTAACTTTTAGATATTAAATGTTAATATTTTTTAACATTATCTTTTACTAAACATTTTAATTTCAAATCATTACATAAAACAACTAGATATTATTAATAACTAATAACTAAGAACTAAATATTAATAAAATAATTAATCATTGATTTTATTGAATAGAGTCTTAGCAATAATAAATTAACTAATATCATTTAATTTGTATAACTTTATAGATTTAAAATGAATTATAACTAAAACATAATTTTACAATTGATTCAAGTCTTGACTTAAATATTATTTAATAATAAATTATGAATACCATCAATGCATTAAAAATTTATTTTGCTATTTCACTAAAAACATTTAATTAAATATTTAATAATTTGTTATAAATTCAAAAAGTTTTATGGAATACTAAATTACTTTTCAAACAATTATATTATATAAAAAAAAGCTAATATTAATAAGATGGTTCTTTTTGACATAAGAATTTCTCTATTGTTGAAGTGTTAGACTGTTAAACCCAACTTTATCCTACATTAATTAATTTAATATATGAAGGATATAACTAATGTATCTCTCTATATATCTACAATTATATTAAAAGTGTGAAGGGGAGGAGAAAAAAAAATGCATGTCTTTTCTTTACAAACATAATGTAAAAAGTACATTAATAAAAGAAATTATTTGATTCTAAATACTCTTTTTTAATTGAAAAGTTGTTATATACATTATTTTTATTAAAGATAGATGTAATTATCAATAATGAATTTAAATTTTTCTTCAAATCAAATAATATTAAATGATAATCTCACATTCTATCTAATTTGAAAATCAAACTATGGAGTTCTTTACTTCATTCTATTGGAAACATTTTATTCAAATAGATTCAACATGTCAATATCAATGTATATATAATGATATCTTCCAATTCATTAAGTAATTTATCATAATTATTATAGTTTATATATAATTTATTGAATGACTATACAAGTATAAAGGTACAGATAAGTTTTAATTTCACATAAACACATTGATATGTAAAATATAATTGTTTATTTATGACTACAAAATTAAATATGTAAAGAGGCAATCTACAAATATATATATTATCAATCATTTTTCATTGTATAATATAAAAATAAAATAATAAAAGATTATATTTCAACTTAAATACCAATTTTAATTAAAATATATTTTAACTATTGATAATAAAAAATTTTCTTTAAATCAAATACTAATAAGTTAATTTTATGTACAAACATGTATATATGTATATGTACATTGATAATTGTCATTATCACTTCTTTTCTCATATCTTAAATGAATTTTTAAGCTATGTTTTCATGCATTTTATTTGCATACTTTAGCATATAATATAGTATTTCATGCATTTTCCATCATTTCATACATTAAACTCATATATTGCATTATTAGCATAAGATCATGCATTTTATTCATATACCTTACATAATTTGTATGTTGTTTTAGTTTTGACATAGAATATGATTTGCCATTCATCATTAGCTTAGGATTTTGTCATTTTTAGCTTTAGAATACATGTTTTATGAGATTAAATAGACATTTCATGCATTATATCATTAAATTTAGGTTTCACAAGTCATGTTTTAGGCACCATGGCTCATGTTAGTCACGTTAGAATATGATTTTTTTCATGCATTTAGGTCCCATAACTCATGTTCAAGGGAACACAAGTCATGTTCATTATGTAGGGTACTAAATTCCATGTAGTCAAGCCTCACATAACTTATGTGAGGAGGAACACGAGTTGTGTTTCATGAGTGCTCCCTGTAATTGCCTCCCTTTGCCTTCCATGAACTCCACAGAAGTCATGTCTTGCTTAGCATGACTCGTGTGTTTCTTTTAGAACATATTTCCCTCTCTTTTACTAATCATAAGATAGTTTAATCATAAGGTTAAGATGCATTCATCTTTTATATGGTTTTGGGAGGGGGTTTTAAGTAGACAGAACGTGGGAATAGGCCATCGAGCATTATTAGAGAATTAGGTTAGGATTTTAGAAATTAAGAGGAAATAAAACAAATTTTGTATGGATTTGATTGCTAATCTTCTCTTTAATATTCTTTTCCTGGTGATAGTTCTTCATCAAGACACTGAGGAGATAATCAGATTGAGAGAGCAAGGAGAAGTTATAGCCAAAGCACCAGTATATTTATTCGAGTTTCTTCTTTTCTTTATATTCTTCTATTTTTAATTTGAACTATTTATGGTTGTAATTTCTTTATTTTTTATGTTCATTTACTTATGGTTTGACAATAATCATGTAGGGATTGGATATCATGTTGAACAGAATTATTTCTTTCTATTAGTAATTTGATATATTTTTTCATGTTCTTAAGTTATGATCTATGCCAATGATGTTTAATTATTAGAACAAACCCTTTTAACATGCAAATATTAAATCAGTTATGTTAATCGCTTTGAAAGAAGGTTTAACTTAACTGAATGAACTTAAGAACACCAAATTGTTAACTACTAAGACATAGAAGTTAAATAAAATTTAAATGTATAATATGTGGTAATTGGACTTAATCACTGAAGCTAATATAGCAGTCGTGAAAGTAAGGCATTAGCTTAGCTTTGGTAGGTAAATTCTCTTTTGAAAGAAAGAACTTTACATTTAAATACTGCTTTGAAGTTGGTAATTAAATTAATAATGGAAGGCTTATTCTTTGTTCATCATCATCCATCCCTATGATTAATTATATATTATGTATACTATGGTGGTTGGGTAATGATTTTAATAACTAAACAAACTATAATTTAATTTTGATTGTTGGGTTGCCTAAATAATTGATGAAATTAATGACCATTACTTAACTACCTTTGATCCTAGTGAATGATACCATTATACTGTAGTTACGACCCATACTCTTGCAATAGCATGATTACAAAATAATGATTATAAATTTAACACTTATTAATTCATTATGCATGTTAACTTAGACCTATTTATACACCAATAAGTTTTTATAAATCAACATTAGTAACTTAAGAGTAATTGATTAATTTAAAATTTATATTTTGTTTAAATTTCATGGTACTAACTGTGATATTTCTTTCTATCTTTAATAGTTTGACATATGAGAAGAATCTTTAATGATGAAGATTTTACACCGATTGACCTAGAGATAATTGTTCACGCTAGACTTAAAGCATAAAGAGAAGAGGAATAATATGAGATGAAAGCATATAAGCCACTCATGAATTATGTCTTGCCAAATCCAGAAGGAGTCCAGTCGAGTATTACTAGACCATCTATAGCTAGTAACAATTTATGGTTTTCCATCTAAGAATCTGAATGAGCATCTGATAACATTTTTAAAGGTCTGTAATACTTTTAAGATCAATGAGGTGTCAGAAGAGGCAATCAAGTTTTATCTCTTCCCTTTCTTACTAAAGGATAAAGCAAAGTCCTGGCTACATTCAAAGCCTCCTAACACATTCACCTTATGGACAGAGCTGGCCCAAGCATTCTTGACTAAGTATTTTCCACCAATAAAGACTATAAAGCTGAGAAATGAGATCCTTATATTTTCTCACTAGGAAGATGAGTAGTTGCACAAGGCCAATGAAAGATTTGAAGACCTGTAGCGCCAATGTCCACACCATGGAGTGCTAGAATGGATGCTAATGCAAGTACTTTACAATGATCTTCATCCTACTATGAAGAGTATTGTAAATGCTACAATAGGAGGATCGTTTATGGGTAGAACTTTAGCTGATTCTAAGAAGCTGATAAAGGGAATAGTAGGTAACTCATATCAATGGAATAACAAGGTTAGTTCTAGAAAAGTAGTTATTGTTCATAACATGGAGGCCATTACCCTGTTGACCGTCAAGTTTGATGCTTTGGTTAGCAAGTTCAATAAGTCATTTATGAATAGTAAAATGGTAGAACAAGTTAATTTTATTGAATAGCAAGATCATGGGCAGCAGAATCAATAGCAGGGTAACCCTTACTCCAATACCTACAATCCTGGATGAAGAATTCATCCTAATTTCTCTTAAAGGGATCATAATCAACAACAATCAAGGCAACCTTACATGCCTCCACACATAAGACAGTTACTTATATTTTTACCAAGATTGAATCCACAATCACAGCGGTATAGAAAACCCATCTTGAGATCATGATGGAGACCATATTGCAGAATCAAAAAGCTCAAGATGATAATGTGAAATCACTCTCTTCCAAGCTAGAACAGTTGGCCACTCATAATTAGATGTTTTGAAACTCAAATTGCCTAGTAGGCCAGTTCTTCTAAGACACAGGTGTGTTGAACAAGAGAAAGTATTGGTTTCTTCTCTCTTTGACTTACTTCCTTAATTAAGTTTGGGGTCATATTATGACCATGATTTTTTATGTGTTTATGTATTTTGTATGATTTTGTGTGTGTGTGTCCATTTTTATGATTTTTCATATGATCTTTTTATGTTTTAATGACTTTTATGTTTTATGTTATTATTTACATGTTTTTTGTACTTTTGGAATTAATTATCTTAGGATCCGTATTTAGTTTATGTATCTAGAGCTAAGTACTTATTTAGGAGATATGTAGTTTATACATTCTATGCTTGCATTTCATTATTAGCTTTTATCTAATATACTTTTCATTCTATTACATGTCATGTATTTTAATTATAATGATTTCATTAGTTTTAATAACACATTCATGTTATATAAGTTTGCATTCAGTATAATTTAGTTATCATTAAACATACATATCCTATTTTATTTTATATTCCTTATTTGAATTAGCATGTAGTTAGAGTATGATCCTCTTTAGTTAGTATAGTGTGTTTTGCCTTATTTCTGACTTTTAAGTTCATTAGATTTAGCTTTTACATTTTACTTTATTTTGTTCTTAATGCATTAAAATTTTCTCATTCATAAAGTAATTTGATTAGTATACTTGCATATTCATGTCTATTTCATTATGTATTTCATGCATTTCACTTTGATTTTTGGTTTTATATAATCACTTTTATTAAATATGCATTTTTAGCTAAAATTATTTGTTTTGTTTTTGCTTGTTACACTTGCTTTAAATTTAAGTGCATCTTTCGATTATCACTTTTCAAATTGAATGAGTTGGTGTTTGATATAACTTGTTGATGAAGGATTCTAGTTGTTTGCTTATGTTGTTTTAATTCTTTCTCATTTTATATCCTCTCATTACTCATGTTAATTATTGTTCATATGTATGATTATCTATTTAGGCTGATTTAAGTCTAACTTAGGCTTAAATCAATAAGTTAAGTTTAGATGATAAATTTAGATTATTATAGTTTAATAAGTAAATTAAGCTTAAATTCAAAAATGTGCATATAAGGATTATAAATTCTAGACCTACTCCTATGTTTATTGATTAGTAGGTAGGAAACGGCATGTGCTAAATGTGATTTTCAAAATCAAAAATGCCAATAAATATAAGTATACTTATTCACTTTTTACTTCTATGTTTTTGATTCTTAGTAAATAGGGGCATTTATCCACCCCACGAATGTCTCTAGGATTATAAATTCTAGACCTACTCCTAAGTTTATAATGTCTTGATCTATTTATTACATTATAATTAGTTTGATGATTTCATTTACTTTCTTTTTCATTTCTACCTTATCACTTGAATGCATGTCAATTTTTCAACATTTAAATACATATTCTTGACATTATTTTGGCATTTGTAATAGGATGGCTTAAGAATGATTAGATATTGAATTCAACTTGAGTACATTTAGTCTATTCTTCACATCATTGCATATCTTACATTTTACTTCATGTAAGTTGAAAGTTGATGATTATTGGTTTACTTTAGTTTATAGCTCTTTTTTTTTTTTTTTGCTTAAGGACAAGCTAAAGTTTTAAGTTTAGGGTGGTTTAATAGTTGTTATTATCACTTCTTTTCTCATATCTTAAATGACTTTTTAAGCTATATTTTCATGCATTTTATTTCAAATCAAAACAAAAACAATTTAAATTAAAACAATTCTTTTGAATTTATTTCATTTTTCATATAAAGATAAAAAAAAAATAGGATTCAGCCCCCCTATTAATCATTTGAAACTTTAGCATATAATATAGTATTTCATGCATTTTTCATTATTTCATGCATCATACTAATATATTGTATTATTAGCATAAGATCATGGATTTTCATCATATATCTCGCATAATTTGTATGTTGTTTTAGTTTTGACATAGAATCTTATTTTTCATTCATCATTAACTTAAGATTTAGTCATGTTTAGCTTTATTATACATGTTTTATGGGATTAAATAGATATTTCATGTATTATATCATCAGATTTAGGTCCCATAAGTCATGTTTAAGGCACCATGACTTGTGTTAGTCACGTTAGAATAGGCATTTTTCATGCATTTAGGTCCCATAACTCATGTTCATCATGTAAGGTATTGAATTGCATGTAACTGAGCCTCATACGACTCGTGTGAGGAGGAACACAAGTCATGTTCCTTGCGTACTCCCTATAATTGCCTCCTTTTGCCATCCATGTACTCCACATGAGTCGTGTCTTGACTAGCACGACTTATGTGGCTCTTTTAGGGAATGAGGGGTTTTAAGCAGATAGAACGTGGGAATAAGGCATCAAGCATTATTAGAGAATTAGGTTAAGGTTTTAGAAATTAAGAGGAAACAAAACAAATTTTGTATGGATTTGATTGCTAATTTTCTCTTTTGTATTCTTTTCATGGTGATAGTTCTTCATCAAGACATTAAGGAGACAATCCGATTAAAAGAGCAAGAAGAAGCTGAAGCCAAAGCAGTAGCAGATTTGTTCAAGTTTCTTCTTATCTTCATATTTTTCTATTTTTAGTTTGAACTATTTATGGTTGTAATTTCTTTATTTTTGATGTTCATTTACTTTATTGATTTCCCATCTATAGTTTAATAGTAATTATGTAAGTATAGAATATTATGTTGAACATAATTATTTCTTTCTATTAGTAATTTGATATATTTCTTCATGTTTTTAAGTTGTAATTCCTATCAATGATGTTTAATTGTTAGAACAGACCCTTTTAACATGTAAATATTAAATTAATTCTGTTAATCACTTTGAAAGAAGGTTTAACTTAACCGAATAAACTTAGGAACACCAAATTGTTAACTACCTAGACATAGTTAAATCAAATTTGGAAATATAATGTACAGTAATTGGATTTAATTACTAAAGCTAACCTAGTAATCATGAAAGTAGGATGTTAGCTTATGTAAATTTTCTTTTGAAAGAAAGAACTTTGTATTTAAACATTGCTTTAAAGTTGGTAATTAAATTAATAATGGAATGCTTATTCTTTGTTCATCATCGTCTATCCCTATGATTAATTGTATATTATGTATACTATGGTAGTTGGGTAATGATTTTAGTAACTAAACAGACTATAATTTAAATTTGATTATTGGGTTGCCTAAATAATCGATGAAATTAATGATTAGTACTTGACTACATTTAGTTACGGTAGCGTAATTATAAAATAAGGATTATAAATTTAAAACTTATTGATTCACTATGCATGTTAACTTATACCTATTTATATGCCAATATAAATAAGAAAAATATCATTTCATGTTTTAACTTCGATGAGTAATTGATGAATTTGTAGGAAGAGATCATAACTAGCTTATACACATTAATAAATTTACCTAGGGTTTGGACTGTTCTTAACAGCCTTCTTTCCATACTTTCTCCATCTGAACCCATCGTCCATTATCTCCACGCCTGACCTTGTTCTAAATGCTATCCTCTTTCTCTCGCCATTCTTGATTCTCTTTCCTCCACCATCACATCTTAAAAATAAAATCTAACCCAAAGTCAGATAATAAGAATTATAATGATATATACTGTAAAATCCAGAAAAAAAAATACCCATATTCCAATCTTAACGTACATACCCGTTACTGCACCTTGGCACATCTGGTATGCCTAAGCTATTATTATTATTACAGGAGATTTCTTGATGTTCTCTGATGATAGAAGCAAAATCGCCTTCTAACTCTTTTGCCACCATTAGATCTACCGTCTCCCAGTAATGATTGTCGATGTAACTCTCAATTGGATGCTTAGTTAATTGGTTATCATAACTAGGGTTTTGAGGAAACATATTATTAGTTTCCAGGAAGCTAGGGTTCATGGAACTAGACGTGATCATGGGGAGGAATCAAGAGTAAGCGAATGATAAAGAAAAAGACTTCTCGGAATTTAATAATTAAGTATCTAGAAATAGTTGCATCCACCTGTGCTTCACTTTCTCCATTTTCTAAACGGAACTTTCATGGGCATTTTCCTTGTGGAAAAAGCACATATATATCTAGCAGACTCATCTTAAAGGAAATTACATATGATGCCCTTCTACATAGTCAATGGAATACCTTGTTTCGTTTTGCTCTTATTTTCCTTTAAGATGTGCCCATCTCGAAGATAGTGACGACCATGAACTTTGATCATGCAACTTATCCGCTAATTTCTAATTAAGTTTCCTACCGAGTCAGTTTAAAACGGTTTATTTATTTGAACTTTGAAGATATGTGAATTGGAAACTAAAATGATTAAAAATTTTGGTTTTTCTTTTCGAAATACTATAAACCATAGACTTTGAAATATTTCTTTTCAGATGCCAATTAAGGAAAACTTTCAGGATTTATAAGAAGATCGATATAATAGACACCATTTAAAATTGTATTACTATTCAAATTCAGACAGCCTCGCATGCCTCTTTTTCCTCCATTTCGCTCTAATCTATGCTAACCAAACAAATGAATAAAAGTGAATTAGATAGTACATAATTTATGTCTTTTATTTGAAGATTTAAAGTATAATTGACAAGTATAATATTTTATCAGGCGAAAAAATTGTGAATGTTCTCTTCCTTTTTATTTATTGAAAGAAATCAAAATAGTAATTATACATTTCAAAACTAAATTATAATATAACGCAATTCCAAAAGTTAGTGATCGATCTGAACAAAAAATTAAAATTTCAGAAATTGGATTTTGTTTTAAAAATTTAAAGAAACCAAATAAACAAAAAATCTAAAAAACATAAATTGTATTGAATGATTTTACTCCATTCTATTTGTTAGATATATCATATTCATCTTAGCAGTTTTTAAAAAATTTATCAAAAATTACAATAAATTTTACAAAAATATAATATTTTTGAAAAATTATAAAAATATTTGTAAAAAATAATGCTTTCAAGATTTAATATAAGTTTCTTTTAATTTTCAAAAAGATTTGCTTTAAATTTATAATAAATTTACCATAAAAATAGTCATTTTCATGAAAAAGCTGTTTTTATAAAAACTTCAAAATTCACTAAACATTATTATAAAATAGAACAAAATCCCTAATTTTTATAGTTATCTCTTCATTTTTATTGGTCATTGTTGTGAGAAAAAATGTATATTTTGATATCCTCACTCTTATGATATTTAACGTATCTTTACTACTTTCTTGTCTCATTTCTTGTATATTTTATGCATTTTTATAAACTATCACATTTAGTATAGTTTACTTAGTACTTCTAATGTTTTCTTTGCATTTTGCATGTTTGATTTCATTAATCATAGCATTTTATATTAACATGATCATTTCATTATATTTCATGCAAAATAATCCGTAATCATAGCCTTATTTGTGTTAAATGCATTGGTTCATGTTATTGTAGGCTTAAATGACCCACTCATACATGTTCCAATTATTTTCATTTGCCATGAGTTATGTTATCTCTAACTTGAGTCATGTTAGACTCAAGATGATGATATTTTATGTAAACAAGTCCAAACATGACTCACATTGAGCTCAACATGATTCATGTTGGCTTGATAGCTCTCTTTCTACACTTAACTAACTCAACATAATTCATGTTGGTTTCAACATGACTTGTGTTGACTTATAGAGTTATAATTTTACTTGTTTTTAATGCTAAAATTTGAGTCATTGGATCACATAATAAAAAATTATGATTTAACATATAAAAATATAGTTTTATTCTTTTATTTTGAGAGGATTTGAAGGGAAGAATTATACACATCCATTCAATTAATCACCATTTTTCATTGTTCAGTCTCTTCTTCTAACATTTCATTTTTCTTATTTCTTTGTTAAGTTTTAGGTAATTAGTTAGGAATACATAAAATGACATGGTTTTATTTCAAGTTATTCAGCCAATTCGATTTAAAAGCTTTATTAATCATATCAAGTATTGAACAATTTTAACTTTATAAATCATACTAATTTAAATTAGATAATTATTTTAATAAAAGCAAATCAAATCAGTTAAAGATTTATTGATTCAATATATTTGTTGATTTTTGGATATTTTTCTCACCCCTAACCTATACAAGTTTTACATTAATATTAGATGATTTATGATTCAATAAAAATTGCATCAAATTAAATCAATTAAATATCTTTTAAATTTATTTCTATGAGTAATTTTTTATTTTATTCATTTGAAAGATATTTGATAATTAAAAAAGAACAATTAAAAATTTTATCCGATCCTCAAGTTATAAATTATAAAGGAAATTAATTTGTTTTTATTTATTATCTTCTGGTCACCAAAAGACACCATAAAGGCAGTTTTACATGGATGCTAACTAACTTGAGATTGACGGATTGAGCTAACAAGTATTCAAATTCAATTACTTGTTATATTAACCTTAATTTAATATTCATAAATAATTAATCAGCAAGTTACTTTTTAGTGCCTAATATTTTTTTAATTGATCAAACTATTTCTAACTTCTTAAGATTATATAACTTGGTATTTTTTTTTATAAATTTATTGTTTGTTGATGTTGAGATAACGTTACATTGATAATTAATGTTAATTAATATTGAAAGCTTAAAATAAATTAAGAGATGAAATCAGGCTTTATTTATTTAAGCAATTTAGTTATAAATTGGATTAACCAATGTCAAGAATTAAAGAAATCAACAACTTAAACGAATCAAAGTTAAAAGGCAATGTTTGTTAACTTTGAAAAATACAAGGACAGAATCATAATAAAAATGTCTCTTGCGGTGAAATTTAATAATAAGAAGATCAAATAGAGGACTCAAGTACTGTATCATAGACCTCAACTCACGTAGGGAAGCTGGGGAAATGTCTACTGCAATGGGAATGGCGGGCCAACATTTGCGTATACGAATTGGACAATGTAAAGGGGTCTAAAGAGGAAAAGTCATGGCAGCTGCTGAAGATTTTTTTAATACCCCGAAACAAACTCGTGTTTAAGTCAATGACTTCAACAATAACTTTGTTTGATTGATATATTTATATATATATATATATAACTTTATATTATTACTTTAAAGAAGAAAAAATGCAACTCCCAAAAATAAATTCTAATCAAACAAATAATCATCGCAAATCATGTAAATGATAAAAGCTATTGCTGCAAATAAATTTTTATAATACATAAATTTGAATACTAAAAAATACTCTATATTTTTTACTTTTTGATATTTAAAAATGTGGATTCTTTAATCCAAATAGAGTTTAGTGTCTTATGTTTTGGGCATTAATCGGAGATAAATTAATTAATATGTTCAATTTTCTTTAATTTTATCTAATTTTTACATGAAACATTAACATCATTTTATAACCTATTTACGAAATTTATCTAATTAATTTTATTTTAAATTAAAAAAGTATACATTTTAAAAATTGATTATAAATTCAAAATATTTGGCTGGTTATACTAATGAAGTTAAAATTATACTCCTAATAGAATCGAGATTAAAAATCTTCCAACTTTAATATTAACGATATGATACATAAAAATGACCGTTTATATAAAAAGATTGCAATTTCTGTCATGAAATGCTAGTAGTTCTTTTGAACTTTTTGATAAAATGTTGTGTCAATAATAAATAAATCTTTGAAATCAAAACAATTATTACACAACTTTTTGATACACAAATAGTTAATGGCATATGTTTTTACCTGAAACATAAAAATGTTTCTCAGATTGTCTACATAATCAAAGTTAATCCTACACTATCCATTAGAGGAGGAAGAGAAATTTTTTTTTTTTTTCATTTCTTCTCTTTTTTTCCTCAGAACCTGATTATCTTCCTTTTTTTTATTAAAGCCCAATTTTTATTTCATACAAAAAAACACATTTTTAGATACAAACAAAATCAAAATCCTTTCTTATATCAAATTTTTATTAGACTAGATAAATTTTGTATGTTTGATCTTATCATGAGAGGATATATTTATCAATATTATTCTATATTTATGTATGTTTTGTAATACTGTAAAACATAATAATAATAATCTCTTTCTATTCTTTTATGGTATCAGAGTAAAACTAAAATTTCTCACTTGTTTATTGCTATGAATCATAGCTCGACCACAACTCTTCTGTCACCTTCCACTGTTGTTGATTCTCCATCTTTATTGTCATCTTTCACTCAACGCATACACCCTTCTCTTAATCTTTTGAATATCAAGAATTATATTCCTAAAGTACTCACTTTTACAAACTACTTATTATGGAAATCCCTATTTCTTTTGATTTTCCTTGGCTCTGGAGTGCTAGGTCATATTGATGGTTCGATGCTAGCCCCTCCTTTTACTCTTCCTTCTTCGGATGGTTCCTCTTCTACTGCAAATCTTGAATATCCTCAATGGCGCCAAGTTGATTCTATTATCTTAGCTTGGATTCAGGCTACCTTATCAATAGAAATTTTACGTTGCCTGTTGAAACCCAATACCATTTTACCCGCTCATGCTACTTGGTTATCTATCAAACAGCTTTTTCGAGATTAGGCTCATGTAAATCTTTTATGGTTGAAATTAGATTTTTATAATTCATAAAAGGATGATCTTTCTATTGATGCGTATTTGAAAAAAGATGAAGTCAATCTATGATTCTCTTACTTCCATTAGACATGAGACTTTTAAGTCTGATTTGGCTCTTCAGGTGTTGGAAGGTTTGCCTCTTAAATACCAAAATATGCTCATCAATCTTACTACTCAACTAATTCTTCCTGCCTTCTATGCTTCACGTACCACTCTTTATTTGCAGGAGAATCGACTTGCTAAGCATCACAAAGCTAAGATAAAAGATTCTCCTCAAGCTTTGGTTGCCAATATTCAATCTTCTTCACAGGCTTGGGTTTCTTCTCCTTCCTTATCTTCATGTGGTTCTAATGGCCATTTTTCTTTTAGTTTAAATCGGGGTTGGGGCCAAGGTCAATTTGCTGCTTTTAGTCATGGTTATTATCAGTCAGCTCCTTCTTCTGTCTGGCAACAACAGGCTGGTGTTCTTGGTCCTCAATCTACTTCTAGTAGTTTTCATCCTTAAGTGTTGTAATGTCAGTTATATCTGGCTTATAATCATTCTGTCAGGACTGTCCTCTCATCGCTCATGGTACAACTTTTATGTCTTCTTCTAATACGCCAGATTTTCCTCTTCAATAGTCATTTCAAGTGCATCAGCTATAGGAGCCGCTTGAAGTCACTTGGTTACCCGAATCTGGTACCACTTATATGACAAACAATCCAGGTATCTTTTCTTCTTTCCATCCTTATCATGGCCTTACCTTGGTACAATTCGATGATGGTTCTTTGCATTCTATATCACATATTGGTTCTACTTTTATTCATACTTTATCAGGTACTTTATTTCTCAATGATGTTTTAGTTGTTCTGACTATTATGACTAATCTTCTTTCCATTGGTAAGTTTACTAGAGATAATTCCAGTCTTGTTGAGTTTAATTCTTCTTGTTTTTTGTCAAGGATCTATCAACCAAGAACATACTTCTCAGGGTGTTCCATGAAAATGGTGTTTATTCCTTTTCGAAACACAAGTCTTCTTCTCTTCTTACATCCAGTTTTGTTGTTGTTCAAGTTTGCATTGATCTCTGGCATTGGTGATTGGGTATTCTGAGTCATGATGTTCTTCAAAATGTTCTTACTGTCAATAATGTTGCTTCTGGCTCCAAATCTTTTATTTTATTCATGTATTAAGCGAGTACTCAACTTCCGTTTGAAAGTCAAACTGTTAGGTCTAGTTTTCCTTTTCAATTAGTACATTCAAATGTTTGGTCTTCTTTTGTTTTGTCAAATTCTAGTTATAAATATTATGCTCTTTTTATTGATGATTATGCACATTATGTTTGGATTTTTCCAATGAGAAATAAATTGCGCAATTTCTTTAGGATAATTATAAAAACTCTTTGGAGTGATGGTCGTGGTGAATATCTTAATCATTGTTTTGCTTATTTTTCTCAACATACTGGTCCACGATTACAATATTCTTCATTATATAATCCCTAACAAAATGGCACAGCATAATGTATGCATCGAAACCTACTTAATATTTCTGTAACTTGTTAATTCAATCATCTCTTCATAAATAATTTTGGGTTGAAGCCTTAAACATGGCTATTTATTTGGTTAATATTTGGCCTTCCAAAACTATTCAAAATGATATACCATATCATCTTTTACATGGTGCTCTTCGTATGTATAATGATTTATGTACTTTTTATTGTTCTTGTTTTTCTCATTTATCTCATTCTTCTCCTAATAAGTTGTGTCTCTAGTCTATTCATTGTGTTTTTCTGGTTTATACTCTTGGTTATAAAGCTTATTGATATTTTGATCCTATTTCTCGCAAGTTGTATATGCCTTGCCATGTTTGGTTTCAAGAAAATTATTTTCCCTAGATGTCTCTTTTTTTGTCTACCATTCCTATGTCTTCTTCTTTGTGTAATTCTTTAGGTTCTCTTGCTCCTTTCATATGGCCTAATGCCTTTATGCTTGTTTTGCCATCTTCTCTTCAGATGTTTGTCCTTCTTCTTTGAAGTTTGTATCCTTGTCACTTGCTCTTGTGGCATGTACTCCTCCTACTGATGAACAAGTTGTTAGTGTATGCTTTAAAGCATCATGTAAATTATGTAATGTTTAATTCTTTTAATAAAAGGTATTATTCATTATTTAGTGTTATATTTCATTATATGTATTTTTCTTAGAGCATTAAACTAAATAATAAATTCCATGATATTCAAATAGTGTAGAAAGAATTCATAAAGTATGTTTATTAAATGAGATTCTTTTATATGCAAATGTTCCATATCTAAATCATCCATGATCATAGTATTATTAATAATGGATATTATTAGTGTAGATATATCAATACATATTATACTTCCTTTAAAAGGTGCATTCTCATACACTATGACATAAGATGTCTAAAGTTAACATATGGATGAATTGTATAATACTAATTCATTGGACATGATCTTGTCAGTGAGATTTCATATCAATATTGCAAGTATCCTTAGACTTGAGATATCAAAGTTATCTTAGCTATGAAATATTATATTTAACTCCTTGTCATAATACCTCTTTTAAGGGGTGTTTGTAACCTAGAAGTTGGGTATAGTATGAAGTAGTTGAAGATAGTTATATACTTATAAAGGATTCATCACCCAGATTTCAAATAAGGGTTAATATCTCATAGTCCATGAAATAATCTTTGATTCAAAAATCTTTTACTAGAGTAAAATGTCAATTTATGAATAAGATTCACAATGGGCATTTTAGGAATAAAGATTATGGTGCATGGAGATTCAAGTTTAGGGCATGATCTAATATTACTTGATCATATCATGCATTGAGTTGACATTGATCCATACTCAAACCTAAACAAGATAATAAAAGGTGAAAGGAGTTTATTGCAATGATATTTGATATAGAAGGGTTGTAGTCAAACTATTGACTTCTTAACATTTAGGTAGTTATGATATGTGACTAGACAATGCTCTTAACTTAACAAAAGTCAGCTTAGTCATTTAAGAAAAAGTGTTAAAATAATTTACTCCATAAGTCTAGGCAAAGCCTTTAGCTACTAGGCAAGCTTTCAATCATAAGATAGACCCATTAGGATTATCCTAATCATAAAAAAACACTTACAACCAATGGCATGTTTACCAAGTGGTAAATCAACTAGTGGCCACACATCATTGGTATCCAAGGCAATCATCTCCTCTACCATTGTCCTTTTCCAACCACAATGAGATAAGGTTGAATGAATAGTTTTATGAATAAAAATAGAATCCAAAGATGCAATAAAAGAGCAAGTAGTAGCAGATAAATGAGTATGAACAAGAAAAGAAGAAAGAGGATGATCATACTTTCATCTACCTTTACAAAGAGCAATAGATAGGTCAAGATCAGTAGGAGCTAAATCTATAGATAAAGGCATCAAGGAAGAACATAGGGTTAATGAATTGGTGAAGATAAGCATAAACCTAGGTAAAGCAAGGTTTAGGAGTGAAGATGGAAATGGAGGCATGGATGGTGTTATTGGGGAACACTAGTATAAATGAGAAAGTTATCTATCTCCCCTTGATGAACAAGAGGAGATGAAGAAGGGAACAAAGGTACATCCTCTTAAAAGATGATATTAACAGATACTAAGTATCATTATAGGTCAAGGGAATAACAACAATACCCTTTCTATAATCTATAGTACCCTAAGAAGACACACTTAAGAGATTTTAGTTCTAGTTTGGTAAGTTATGAATGAACATCCTAGAAAAAAGTTGTATAACCAAATATATGAGGAGAAATAAGAAATAAAGAAGTAATAGGAAATAAAGTCTAAGAACTTGTATCTAGAAAAGAAATGTACCACTAGTTTTAAGAAGATGGCAATTCTTACATTTAGTAACCCCATTCTAGGAGAGTGCTAACATTTGAGATTTAATGAAGAATACCAATACTGGTCATAGATGATTGAAAAGAATTGGATAAATATTTCCTGCATTATCATTATGTAAACATTGTAAAGAAACATTGAATTATATGTGAATCTCAACATGAAAAGCTGAAAAATGTTGAAATAATTTAGAATGATTTTTTATTAGATAAAACCACACTACACAAGAATAATATCAAGATTAGCTTTATCATGCCTTCATGGTAAGTCACTTATAGGATTTTTATTCAAAAGGAAAAAGATTTAATTCTTCATCTAATTGGCTTGTTGTATTAAGGACTACTTCTTATTGATGCATTGGTACATGAATCAACCCTTCTTTTATATGACCTCTCAACCATCTTGCTCTACCTCTACCCTTCATTTATTAAAGACCTCTTTATCGTTATCTAATCTCATATCAATTTCCCATTATATTCTCAATCAAAGAACATTAGAATGTTATTTTTGCATTAAGGTTATTTTTGGCTTATCATGGAGATAAACTACATATAATTTATTTGAAGATATCATGAATGTCAAATTCATGGAGATTTGAGTTACATTCCATCAGTCAAATTGTAAAATTTGATAATGTCATGGCCTTTTTTAGCTTAAAGAATTGACATCATGGGCGAGATTTATCTTAATTCTTATAATGGACATTGGTAAATACTGGTAGCTATTGACTACTTCTCTAAATAGGTAGAGGCAAAATCTTATAATAAACTAGGGGCAAAGCAAGTTACCAAGTTTATAAACAAGAATCTCATATGTCAATATGGGGTTCTATATCACTTAATGTTAGATAATAGAGTGTGGTTCCAGGGCTAAGTTATTAATTTATTAGAAAGATATGAGATCGAGCATTACCAGTCTTCTCCATATCATCCTCAAGCTAATAGGACAGTTGAAGCAACTAATGTCACACCCAACTAGTGAAACATGCTTCCATTAAGTGATTAATAAATATATTACAACTAAGAATCTATTAATGACTCTATAAAGGGATCTTTGAATATTTTTTTACTTTGATGGAATATATTTTGATCTGTAATTATAATTATTCCTTTTTTTAACTTGTAGCTTTATACTATCACCTGTTCATAGAAATATCCACATTTAATTTATGGCATACCATCAAATAACTATTGTATATATAATATTCATATACTTTAAACAAGTCACATATTAGGTAATTTTAGCATCTCTTTTGATATACAAGCATAAAATGTTTTGCTGCCTATAAATTGTACAATGATAGTTGTATAATAAAAATATCCGCTAAGAATACATTATACTATCAAAATGTATGTCTAAGGATCATATAAAACTCGAAGTATCCTAACTACTTTGATGCTTCACTAATTTAGACATCCCTCTAAACTACTCTAACTTGAGTTCATCAAATGATATACTGAGTATAAAACTTAGTGATATCTAATAATAATTATACTATGAATAAAATTTTATTTCTTATTTATAAGAAATATAATTAACTAATAAAATAATTAATGAACAATCATAGTAATATATCATAATAAATATTACAACTAATAAATTATACAATCAATAATGAAATATCACTAGTATAGTTCTCTTGAATAACTCTTTAAACTATACAACACTTTCAAGGATCAACCATGTTATCTCTCTTTGTACATCCATAAAATAACAATGATATACTCTATATCAATGAATGCATATATGAATTGCATTCCTCTTTTCTCATAGCAATGATGTACTATATGATAATGAATGCAAATATGTATTGCATTCCTATATTCTTTATCATTTCATCACTTCTTTATGAATTCATCATTTCTCTATGAATTCATAATTTCTCTATGATCATAACAATCTTTGTCTTTGATTGTGCACAATCTATACTCGATATATTTTTAATAATTTATTTTCCCAGTATATCTATTTATTCTCTATCTTTATATCATTTCAATACATAAATATACTAGCATCACTCTTATTCTATCCTTTGTATATATACTTATATATATATATATATATATATATATATATATATATATATATATATTTCTTTTTATCTACTTATATTGATGATTTATACCACCAATATAAATCTTTGCTGGTATCAGAGCCTGCTTTTTGCAGGTGGAAGTAATTGGTAGTTTACATATTAAGAGTTTTCATTATTAATAATTTGTGAAAATATAATTAATCTGAAAAAGGTTTTGGGTATGCTAAGTAAGTCTCGAGTGAGCCGTGTTAGGCATTTTAGGGCAGTGAGAGCAGTGGCCGCGACCAATTTGAAGATTAATAATATTGACATTAATTATTAAAAATGGAACCTTTTTTGTGTAAAT
>CANYBF010503453.1:0-15371 GCA_948192965.1 Dalechampia spathulata
CATTTTTTTTAAATATCCAAAATGACGATATGCACTTAATTAAATCAATACCAACTTTATTTCTTATTTTACTCGAGTAATACATCTCGTATCACTATTTAAATACGAATACATGTATCGTATAAATTCATCATCTTAACATATTTTCCTTCTATATCACATATGCATTCAATCTTATTGTCATGCACACACTCATACTACGAGGCCTATGTGTACGGATGTGACAATTATCATCATTTCATTTTGGATTTTATGTTGTTGCTTGTATGTGTCCATCATTGTTCTTTTCATTATTATTTTAGCATGTATATTTGTTTGGAAAAAATTATACAATTCTTTGAATAATAATAAATATAATAAATAAATTTATAAAAGAATATTGCTGCATGTATAATTATCAAATTTATTAAGTATTATTCAATATTATAAGATATACTATTTTGTAAAATTTGTACAATTATATATATGTATATTACATCATACAATTTATTAAGTTTAATTTAATTTTTTTCTTACTAGTAATGTTGTAAGAAAAATATGTTTTCTTTCATTATAATATTATATAATATATTTTAATATACATATTTATTTGTCATACTATCACATAATATACATAATAAATAAGCTTTATATAAATAGATATGATAAATATATTTATTTACCTTGTAATATATATTATCTATAAAGATTTATCACATCTATTGATTTATGTATGTACATATATCAAATTTTTACAATATAAATTTTTAAAAAATTAAATAGTAAAAAAATTTATCAAAATAAATAATAAAATTAAAGATACATTATTTGCCATTTTTTATAGCTTTGAATATTTTATTTAAATTTTATGATTTTTTTAATTTTTTAATTTTATTTTTGTTGTCATGATTTTATGCCTACATTATATAAATTTAATATAAAATATTAAAAATATTTATCTATAATTATTTTATCTAATATGATACTTAATAAGTTATCGTATTTCAAATTTAAAAAGAAAAAATTTAGAAAATTTAGAAAAGAACATCACCTATTATAGTTTTATCATTTATATATAAAATATTTTCCAGTAAAAATAAATATCATAGATTAAAATTTATCGAAAAAAATTTAAAAAATATGTTTATAATAATAATAATAATAATTATATAATATTTATAATGCAATCATACATTATGTTAGATATCAATAATAATTCATTATGAATTCAAAAAATAAGTTATTTATCATGAGATATTACATCGTGAATTGATATCAATATTATTTTTATATAATATTTTAACCAGGAAAAATTATATAAAATTGGGTCTATCTTTCCCAATTATTTCCGCTCATGGGCTGTACTCAACATTTAATCTCCCACGTAGGCCTCATGCGTTGAACACTAACCTTACTAAATTAGAGCGTTTCATTCTTTCTAGAAAAATGCATTTTTTATGAATTTTTTTAGGATTAATTACAAAAAATGATCAATTTTTCTTTATATTTTATAATAATATCATATTTTTATAATTTTTTAAAAAAATTTCAAAAATAAATGCATCATTTCAGCATTTACATGGTAGTTTCCAATTTCACATTAATTGATCGTACACCATTAATTCTTTTTTTTTTTTTATGCAAGATTGAAATAACTCATCCATAAATTCAAGTTATTGTATTTTTCTATGAATTTAATACAGTATTAATAGAGACAAATTGTTACGTAAATCTACGAGCTCGAGCATTATAATTAAAAAATTGTTACTTAAATCTATTATAATAATTTAAAGCTTTTATCTTGAATGATATTTTTTAGTATGATATTAAAATTTTTATAATGAAAAGATCTAGAATTTAATTTTTGATAATTATATTTAATATAAATGCAATAGATATTAATATACAAAATATATTAGAATTATAAAATAATAATTTTACACATAAATAATCATCTAAGGAAAATATTGAAAATATTTTTATATAAATTAAGAGTATTCCTAAATTATATATGTAAGATAATACATTGATGATAGACCTGAAGACATTATCGTGAAGATAAAATATTTACATTTCTAAAATCTAATAAAAATTTTCCATTATGATTCGATTTTTATTATTACAGTTGAGCTTTTCTATTAAATTATTTTTATTTTTTTTTAAAAAAGAAGAATATAATCAATTTCCTATAGGACATAATGATTTAAAATTAGTTTTGATTTTCCTTTTATTTTAAATAGTTTAACGCATTCATGGATGTAAGTTAGTTTAAGAGAAAGAAATTGCAAAAGCATAGACAAAATCATTAGAAAGACACAAATTAATTGCTTAAACCTTAAATGACCACTTATAAATAGCCCAAATTGTTAATCAAAACAAATACAAGATACTAATTAACCTAAAATTAAAAATGTAATACGAGAGATTAAATTTATTATTTTTGAAAAATTTTCATGATGATTTAATAAAAATAAATAAATTGCTTGACCGAAATAATGTATATGAAATTACAATGTACACTCGAGTAGATATGTAATTAATAAGTAATATTGTAAGGAAGAGAGAGAGATTAGACCTTCATTTCTATTTCAGGCGTCGGCTGATCGATGTGTCTTCAGCTAAAGAGATGTAGAGTTCCATGCAAACCGCTAGTCAAACGACCAGTCGCTTAGCTTATACCTCAGTTTCGCTGCCTATCCGACCTTAATATGCGTTGATTTTCTCATATTTTGAAAATTCCTATCTTTAATCTTATATTCAAGATTCGGACATGAAATAATAATCCAATACAGTAAAAATATATGAAAGGTATAATTATCAATGCGAGAACATGGGGAAAAATCAACCATAGGAAAAGTGGAAGTGATGCGTAAGATGTTCAAAGGGTATTATTCTCGTCGGTGCTTGAATAGAATAATTAGGCAGCGTATTAATCATCGACTAGTAAATTCATGTGCTTGACATGCACGCTCATCGGTAGCCTTTCCTATATTCGTTAAATCTAAGGAATGTGAATAGCCTTTTGACCCACAATAACTTATCCTGATAAGCCAGTAGAATCTAATATTTACCCGATCCGCCATGCCTATACCCCGTGAACATCCATTCTACAGTTTGGAAAGGTGGTTGACATGATCGAACAAAATTACTATCACAAGTAATCCCTTAACAGTTTGTTGGACCAACAAAAACTATGCTTTCCAGGCTTTTACGCTTGCATAAAATTTATCTTATTCTCGGTTTTTCTTTTTGTTACCTTCATGTTCAATAGGGGAAAGAAATAATGAATTCATGTACTGTGTAAGAGAGGGCAAACAGAAAGCTGGACCGGTATAGAAATCAGGAACTTATTGACAGAAGATTAGTTTAGTGCAAGGAATATCAAGCTCAGAACTGAGAGTAATTAAAGCTTTAATTACAGAGTATGTGTGTGTGTATAGTATACCGTTGGAGATCTAACCGTTCATGCATCTTCAAGGTCGAACAGACAACGAGAAAAAGGTTTATAAGCCAAAAGACTGATCCTTTGACAAGCTTAGCATGAAACTCACTCATCCGATTACCAACAGTTCTTTCACATCATCTGATGAATCTTCTCCCTCTTTTAATCTTTCAGTAGTGTACGTGATAAACTCTTTCATGGTAATCCAAGAACGGCGCCATATAATTAATCTCCACCTGCAACCAACGAAAGAAGATTAGGGTAAGATATAAAAGCTTAATTAGAATCACGCACGAAGAGGAGATTAAGATAATAAATGAAGAGGAAGAGAAAATACCCATAGGGATGGAAGATTTTTAAGCTCAAAACCAAGTTGATGTTTTGTTTGATAAGTGTTGGCCGGCTTTTATAGAGAAATACAAATAAAAAGCAATCAATGGAGGCTTTGGTTTGTCATAGAACATATCCCATAATATTGTATCGACATAGGAATGGTTTGACTAACTGGTGCATGTGCTAATATGCTTTAACTACCATATTTTGATGTGGGATCGAGAGATTTGTTTTCTTGTCATACTTTAGACGGATTTAATACCCTTTCTGAGCCGCAAATTTTATTTTTTGGGATTTTTAAAAATAATTATGTAAATTATCATTGGCAATCTGTTTCCATACCTCATGTTACCGGTATCCATAAAAATCATTTTATATACTACAATCTGAATCATATTGAATAACCTTATCGAAGATAAACCTGTCCCTTTCAAGTTTCTACTCGGAACTATTTATCACTCCATGTTATATTCTGAACCCATTTCACAAATAATTAAAGATATTCCATCTAATAATCTAAGGTTTATTTCTGTTACAATTCAATTATGGGTGGTGCTTTCTGCTTTATTGGATAAGTACTTTATTGATTTCTTTTATATAGTTTGCTTCATGTTGCTAGGCTTTTTTTCCGCTAATCATATAATAAAGTTGTGCTAAAAAACAAACGAAGTTTATCTTGAAAAGCACGGATATCAATATAATTAAAGTTGAAGCTTGCTGATTAGGGTTCAACTTTCAATTACAAATCCGCAGGACAATGAATAACAAAAACAGTTTATTCGGGTATGTTTAATATACAATGCATAAGGGATCTTAAAACTGTCATCCCTTGAACTTGTTTCCTCTCTGTAAGTTTCTTTCATTAATATAACTTTGCTTATGAAAGGAAATGAGAAGAAGATTAGCTACCCATGATTTGCATGGAGCAAATCCAGTATTATTATGCAACTATTCCTTAGATATTTCAGCTTTCTGTATTATCCTGACGTCGTTCTAGTAAGAAAATGAGTTTGAGGTGTAGAAAGCCGAATATAAAACCATGAAACTCATGTAAATACTTTAGGATCTCTGCCATGAAAAACGATTAATTTTATATTCTCATACAAGGGGAAAAAGCTACTGTAGTACAGAAGTATATGTGGGATTCAGTGCTTTTTATCATGAATGATATTCTTTCTACTATTTAGGTACCGACCACAGATGAGATGCGGTGGTCGGTACCTAAATAGCAATTGCAGTACAACTTTAGAGAGTTGATTAATACAGTACCAGCGACACCACAAATCTGCCCATCACGCGAAGTTCAACAGGTATCACAGGGGGGAAAGACGAAGGGAAACTGCACCAGGAAAGAAAACAAAAATGAAAAGGAAAGATATGTACAAGGAACCATTCATGTAATTTTGTCTGAATGGCTATGGGAAGAAAAGACAGAAAAAGGTAAAACTTGGTTATGAAAGAAAAGACAGATGAAAAGGGTGAAACTGCGTTGAGAGTGGTGGATTCTTCTTTGCAAGAAAACACAGCTGGATTCATGAAGTTGGTAATGGTAAAAATTACTTCTAACAAATTTCTAGATCTGTGAGTCATCAACTCAGTGCGAGACAGCTTAAATCACAAGTTGGAAAATGGCCAATAGAAGTTCCTGTTTTCATCTCTCATTCGTTATCTTCTTTTCCTCCAATGAAAGTTAGCTGCCATATCTGTTATATTGTCCAATAATAAATATCCTTCCAGGACTTGCGCCGATATTCTACCTAAAAATCCTTTTCTTCTTCTGATCTTCGTAAGTCTTGAAGGGCTAGCAGGCTAATAACTTCTATAATACAAATGAAAACGATGTTGTATATATAAGTTGGTGAACACATTAATTAACATAAGCTCCGATAATTTGGATGAAAAGTCAACTATGGACTCGCATCAATGCTATGTCTGCAAGCAGCAGAAATTGGAGTGGGTGTTGATAGAAGATGAAGGGGAGAAAACTTGCAATTCAAAACTCACCAAGTCAAGGCCACTAGTTGCTAGTTGTATATAAGTATATATTGAACAACTAGTTCATTATTTAACAGAGATGATGATGTGTTATTGGTGGCCGACAATGTAGCTTAATCAGTTTTCTAGCAATCCCACAACTTTATTCTTCAAATGGTATGTACTAATTCTTGGATTTGTTAAGAATATGAAGAGGAAGGAAGAAGAGGCTGCGTGGGTTTGTCCCACATCGGGAAAAAGGGGAGGCAAAATGGTGCATAAAATACAAAAGTACAAAAGGCCTTATGTCTTCCAGGCCCGCGTGCTCATTGGGAGCAGCCCGCCTTCCAGCAGCAGATCCGGCCTGTCAAATGGGCTAACACTCCAGCCCGTTAGCAACTTGGACCAGGGCCTGTTCCAGAACTCTAACAGGATTAATTTATGCAATTATTCTGCCTACCAGTGAGTTCCAAGCTTATGCTACTGAATTAAATCCAGTACTTGATGAACCAAATCTCTGAACATTTCAAGGAGATACCAAGTGGTGATTGACTAAGAAAGACTTTCTTTACTAGCTAAATTCGTGTAGTTCAAAACGCCATGATCCTTAATGGTGTAAGGATATAATGATTTAACTTCGTCTAGACACGCAACTCTATGCAAGTCATTGTTGCTGAACATGTTATTGATATGGTCCAAGTAATTGCTTCCTTGCTTCGGCAAGTTTTGCATGGCTCATCATTCCATTACTTTTCAGTATTTAGAAGGAATCCTTCTAGCTTGCTGTACATAAGCTATATATACACACATACAAATATTGCAGCCATGATATGGTATAGTAGCACTGATGTTATTCTGCACATTCTTATCTGTTGTCGAAGGATATATAGATATTTTAAGCTGTTCATGTTCTTATAATTTCATCGAAAAGAAGTTCATCCTTATCTCTAGTTTGAATTTAGCACCTGCACATGTCTTGTAACTCCTGGATTTCTGCTTTCATTGATTTGTACATATTAAAACTATAGCATACACCATCCTAAGATTATGACAGTGGTTAAGGACTTTATGTTAAATATTTTCATCTTATTAAAATTACTAAATACTTGTACTAAAGCTGTACACCATTTTTTTGTTGTATAATAATTTTAAAAAAATATTTATTCGATTATTAGATAAGCGTTTGATTAAAATAAATTTTATTAAATTCATTTAAAATTTAATATAAAACACTATTTAATTTAAATGAATTTTAAAGATTTTATACCAAGATGAGAATTTATTTACAAATGAATTAATCCATCAACTTCACTAAACAATGTTAAGTTTTTATTTAAAGAGAAATAATGACTATATTTTTGTTCCAAAGAAAGAATGGATATTACTGAACACGAACAAATACAACGAGGGCAAAACTCTTTGCATCAGAAGCTTCTGTTTTACTCAAAATACTTTTTATCTTCTTCAACTTAAAATATAATTCAGTTCATTTGGGTTCAAAAAGACAACTGTAGAATTTGATCATCTACTTGTACTTTCTATCTATATCCTATGAACATTTTGATATTCTAAAGAAAGCTATGTAAATCAGGACATTGCTGTTTATAAAAGATAACATTCCTCTCCATCCAAATGACAAATGAAATAGATATCTGCAAGAAAAGCCCTTCCCCAAGACGAACAGACCGCAGACATCTTACGCCACAAACACTTTCTTCCAAAGCTGCTCAATCATACAATATCGAAAAAGGAGATATCGAACATATTCAACGTTAAGCCCACAAATCAGACAAGTATTATCATCAGTAATTCTTCCGGCAAACAGTTCATCTTTAGTTTGAACGTGATCAAGAAGAAACAACCAGGCAGTCAACCTAATAGGCCCAAGCCCCCATATTACATGGAACCAAGGTATTTTAAGGCGCTTCAGAAACAATACTAAAATCCCCACCTTTGCCTTTCCAAACAATCCTATCAGCTCCTTCATGAATGATAAAGGGCGACGCGGCAAAACTCTTTTCTGTCATGCTTGTGTCATATAAGAATGTTGACCTTCCGCAAAGATATTTACAAAGTTACTTTTGAATTTTTCCTTTCATAAAGTTTGGTTTAAATCTGTTTTTTTTTTATCAAATCTACCCATTTTCTTTTAAATTTACAACATTTTAAAATTTGTTTAAATTAAAATCATCATTTTATCTTTCTCAAATTATTATCATTATCTTACTGATTATTTTCTCTAAAATCATCTTCATCATTATCCAATATGTTACCATTTTTATTTTTATTTTTCTTCCATTACATCATTTCTTTTCAATTTTTCTTTTCAAATTTATCAAATCTACCCATTTTTCTTTTAAATCTACAACATTTAAAATTTTTTTTTAAAAAAAATATTCAGTTTTCTTTAAAATGATCATTTTATCTATCTCTCAAATTATCGTCATTATCTTGCTGATCATTTTCTTTGAAACCATCTTCATCATTATCTAATATTTTACCATTTTTGTTTTTAATTGTATTCGATTACATTATTTTATTTCAATTTTTCCTTTTAATCATTCAAATAGGAAAAAAAAATATTATTTCTTCAAAATTAAAGAAAGCTGAATCAGGTAACCAGTTTGAATTGAATGATGCTTGTCATGATGTTCATGATGAGCCTTCGAAGAAATCACATTGTACAATCTAATTACTCAAGCTCTGAGAATAAAAATCAATATATCTTTCCCATATAATTTCTATATTTCTAACATATGGGTTTTGCTAATTAAAAAAAAAACCTAATTTTAAATCTATAGTATCTTTGGAACATATTATAAAATGAATTGTTGAGTTCATAGCATATGGAATCACAAATCAAGTGAAATGCTCATCCAAAACATTTAAGATTAATTTATAGAATGAGATTGTAGTTTCACATAACAATCTCAAATTAATTAAATTCAAAACGAATAAAATTTATAGATTTGGTGTACATTTTTAATGTATTTTTCATTTTTTGTTTTATTTATAACTCACACCTGATGTTTTCATTTAAGATTATCTTCCAACATCATTCATATATATATATATCATTTTCTAAAGAAAAAAGAAAAGATAAACTTCATTAAAAACAACCAAAAAAGAAATTAAAACCGCCATAAAAAATAAAACTAAACCCAAGCCAATGAGCTTTCCTGATACAACCAAAACCTAAACACGTCATTTATTTATCCCTCATATCTATATATATGTAGTTAATATTATTGTTTTGGGTTAAAATGGAAAAGAGAGGTCCTCTCAAACTTAATCTTACGTAACGGAACAGGAAAATTAGATTTGAACTATTCTTCTTAATTGTATAGCAGGTATTTCCAACCCTATGTAACTAATATTCAAAAAACCAAAAAACGAAGGAAGGAAGTACAGACAATGGTGCGGAATTCAAAGTGTAAGAAAGGTAAACTCCCAGGCATCCCAAAATGTTATTTAATCCGCATTCATTAAAGCCTGTTATGACATCTGCACCCCCGAGTTTATGGAATTTCGTCCTTCATGACATGATATAGCAAAATTGCTTCTACTATACGATATGCAGAGGAAAAAGCATGTTTAAATATAAACTCATTTTACGAGTACAGATACAGGTGATATTGTTTATAAGTTAATCCATCTAACTGAATCAGAATCGTGCTTCTATATCTTGGTATATTAGTAAATGCAGTATTACAAATGTAAAAAGAATTTATCATGCATGAATATTCGGCAATTCTTGTATGCGTATTTGACAGCCATGGATGTAGCCAAATGGTATACATTCAAGTTGTCCTTAGAGCCGCAATTCAGAATTAATTTTAAAAGAGGAAAGAAAGAAAGAAGGAAGGAAAGCGTGCAACAGAAAGAAATAATAAAGGAGATGTCAGTTTAGTTACCAGCTGAAGACCTTTGTTGTTTTAACCATGGCAGTTGCAGAATTTGTTGGGTTCTTGCATTGGTTTAAGCACAGGTTTAGGGTGTCGCATTCCTTGCAAAATCTTGTCAAATATGTAGACCTTTGCTTAATACCTCACATTCGTCGCTTGTTCGACCTTTTAATTCTTTTTGTTACAACCATACTATTATATTTTAGTCGATATCAACTATATTATATCATGTTTATTTATTATCTTTATATAGAGACACAGAACTAATGCACATATTTTTCTCATGCACAGAAGAGAAGTAAGGGCCAGAAAAGAAAAGGAGAGAAGAACAAGACGAAGGATTCTGTACATTCTAAGGTTTTAGCATAAGCCGAAAAGATGGGTGTAGTGAGAAAACCTGCACGTTTTATAAATGCATGTATATTCCCACATCTAACATATAGTATATGTTTTCAATTCCTTTATGGAATTATAACCTTTTCGAAACAAGTCACGCATTTATTTTGGTTTCCCTGGCTAAAAATGGTCCCTGTTGTAGTACTCTGACAAATACCAAAGACTTCGTAGTTACTATTCTTTGACCCCACTTTTCCATCGTACCTTAACCTAGAAGCATTTGCCTTCCATTCATACAATATAAAAAATTTATTTTAAGTTAAAAATTACTCTTTTTTATTGTATTAATCAATTTAATCTATTTTTTCAAAATAAGATATAAACAAAGGAATTACAAGTAAGATAAATATCATATATTTTAGAAAAAAAACATATGAAATTAAATCGAGTCTAACTTAATCTTATAATGAAAGTGCTTCAAAATAAAAAAATTCTATTCGATCTAATCTTAAATGAAACATTAACCATATAATAGTTTAGAATCAAAATTTTTTAGTTTATTAGAAGAAATTGTTATTAGTTGTTATATATTTGTTTATCATGGTGGATTGCATCAAAAAAATTTTGTTCTTCTAGTCCTAATGAAAGGTTATTCACAACACAGAAGTTTCTGCTGATAAACATGTGCTTGTTGGCAGTTTGCAGATGTTCTTTATGAAGTCTTACGAATATGTTGCTTGCATACAGAAACTGTTTCTCCCTACAGCTGTAACAATAAGCAACAGAAGCTTCCAAGCTTTTCCCACCAACATGTCTAGCTAACTTGATGAATAAACCGTAGAGAAGAGAGACGCATAAAATTAACAACTTTGAGCATGAATATGAATCTAATCTAGTTCTTTTCGGTTAGATCATGGATGGGTATAATTTCTTCACTGGTTTTGAGCCAACTATGTTATTTTAGGGTTTCATATGCGTATAAAAATAATTCTAAACATAAGCTTTTAATCAAGGTCGAACAGACAACGAAACCAAGGTGAATTTGCAAAAGTCTGCTTAGTTGACAAGTATAGCATGGAATCCACTCACCAGCAGGATGATAACAAATATACACATCTATCCATATGTGTGTATATATATGTACATCTGCTCCAACTTTTTCCGCTGTTTGTTGGGGTATTTAAAAAAGGGTTTCTTGATCCCATTAATGCCAAAAACCACCTGTAAAAATTGTTCAGTAAACCAAAAACATGTTACAACAACACCTTAAAATCGGATCTAACGAATTACTAAGAAGCAAAAAACTAAGAAGAAGATGAAACTACACACACACACACCTGTTCACGACAATAAGAGATAGCATGGTGTTTTTTTTTTGAGAGCCAAGATTGTGCACATGTTAAGGAACGGGGCTTGGGTGCTTTTTATAGAGATAAGATTAAGGTAAAACAAGTCATGGGGTAAAAATTTTATTTCCACAGGGTACCATTGTGAGACGAACTGTATGAAATTCCGTGCATATGTTACTTGTCATAATTTTCTCTTCAGAAAACTAGTTTGACCTATTGGTGAAGACTTCTCTGAGTGAAAAAACGAAAAACAAACACAAACAACCAAGAAAAAATATCAAGTCAAGAATCAATCAATGGAGAGAGAAAGAGCAAATGGAAACAGATGGCAAAATCGAGGGTTGAAAATCAAAGAACAGATAATAAAGAATAGTATATGGTTAAATCAATGAGGAACGGAAGGGAGGTTAGCTATAATCTTGAAATACTGTTCAAAACATCTACCTTCCATTTCATCTTCTCTCTGATTTTTCTTTATCTCTTCTTTGAATTACGTGGTTCAGACTGCTGTAATATTTTTCATATTTTCAGCAGAAGATTCTTTCCGTAACTGCGGTATCCAGGGAAGGTTGCGTCCGCCCTCAACCTGAAAAAATATATAATAATACTTCTAAATAAGAAATCACAGACATTGATAATTAATAGAGCTTATATTATATATACCAGAAGATGACCGTTTTAGCTGGCTTTATATTTATAGTTGGTTCCATTTTTTTCTATATGAAGCCCTTCGAATGAACCAGAGCTTTTTGGATGGATCGTTTTCATTTTAAATGAAGATAAGAAAAATCAAAGTAAAAATTATGATGTTGAAACTAAGGAGATTAGTGTTATATATCATCATTTAGGTAATTAAACCAAGTTTTAAAATATTTATTCCTTCCTTTTTTCAAAAAAAAAAAGGTAGAAAGCGACATCCTCGAACTAATTTTCTTCTGCAAGGAAGCACTTCGATCAATTAGTGGGTGGAAGCTGGTGAAATCAGCTGGCTCTCTTGTAAAAAGAAAAATAAAAAAGAATTCCCAGCCTAGATTATTTTTACTTTTATTATTGAGATGATCAATAAAATATTAGATGTAAGCTCCTCGTTCACGTAGAATTCCTCAATAATTCGAAACCGATCTGTTCTTCCCCCTTTCCTGATCTTGTCATGCTTCTTTTTTTTAATGGGACAACCCCCACATCAAGCCATGTGATTATCGTATGAAATTAGCTTCGTCGCTTTAAAAAAAGAACAAGTTTGTACAGAAGTCAAGGCTCAATTACCTTTCATTGTATGGTAGTGCTGGTCTGTATAAGCATGCTTAATTAAGTATAGTTTAAAAGAATGCTTGGAAACGACACTATTGGTGTCCCTATGATTCCATGATTTAAAGAATCAGACAAATTGCTTTTGTTTTCTTGGCAGGGTTTGTAGGGTCTATTCTCAATAGGCCTCTATGATTCGAGTTAAGTCCATAGAAAATGTCACGTCTTATAGAGTGGTACTATTAAAGAAAATGTATTATGAAATGTTTTCATAAAAATAAGGGGAATTTAGGTATAAAAAAGTTTAAAATAAAATTTTAATATTTTAAAAGATATTATTGATATGAATATTTTCAAAATCATGCGCTATTTTTTAAAATAGAAATAAAAAACTTTGTTACTTTTTCTAATTATTTATTTTAAAATGATAAGGCACATGGGTATTGGATACGTTTGAAGCTAAGGTTAATATTTAATATTGATTAGCGTATGAAAATAGTGTTAATCAGGACGAAGCTTAAAACCCACAATCAACGTAACTTTTACAAAGAGATGGTTGAAACAAAGTAATGTTATGGTTTCCAAAATAATTTGAGAATTTAATTGGAAAATGTGAAGAGGGTCGTCATGTGTCAACTCTCCCACCCACCCAACAACCCCTTCTTCCTTCGGAACCCAGCGGCAACTCCCACCAACCCATTGCCCTTTAGCTACCCCCTCCCTCTTTTATGTTTTAACTGTCATCACCCCTTTGCCCTATTTCAAAAAGGTAATAATTTTGAATTAGTCCGTGAGCTTTAGCCTTCATTTAATTTAAATGGAAGTGTATTCCAGAAGTATTTCTATTTAGACTATTAGATTGATAAAAATTCAATCATCAAATAAGACTCTTTGGGTTTCATATGACTCGGGTTTAAATTCTGGCTTCCCTAAATAAAGTAAACAAGGAATAGGACCTTTAAACAATTTCATCAGATGCCCAGTATTTATTTTCATTTTTTTAATTTATTTTCTTTCTATTTCTCTCTGGATTCTCGATTGATTTTATTAATACAAAGCTATCGAAATAGTATCCTCGTAATAACAATCCAATTCAGTTGTTTAAAAAGTAGATGTGCTTAATCTTTTAACAATAACTTGTGAGGAAAACATTAAAATTTATAAGTTGATGTTTATAAAATAAAACTTGATCGTAATTTTGTGTGTTTGGAAGTGTCCTCAATTTAATGTATGGCTTTAGCTTATGGTTCTAAAAAGGTAGAAAAGGACCATTGTAGGGTGTTAGTGTGATTTTCTCATGACACTCCCCTTTACATTATTTTAAATTAATTGTTTAATTTTAAAAATTATTTTTCATAAGCTTCATTTTAAGAAAAAGTATATTTACTTGTTTTTTAAAATACAATTTTCATAGGAATTAAAAATATTATGAAAAGTTTTTTTATGTTTGAATAAAATCTACGATTTCATTTAGTAGGATGTATTTATTTTGATTACATAATATTAATGTAATGCTAAATAATTAGGTAATCATTAATACATTATATAAGAGATTAATAAATACATTTAAAATAATTATATGTCATTCAAACTATATAACATACATTTAACCTCATCCATTATATTAATAATTGCAATATATTATATTACTTATCAAACAATGTAATATAATGGCATGAAATGAATAGTTGATTATATTATATTATTTAATTAATAATATTATATATTTGATTATAATCCATCTAATGAAATGAAGTTTAATTATTTCAATTATATATTTGATGATTTTAATATTGATTAAATCAAATTTTTATCATATATTAATTATTTATAATTTTTAATATAAAAAATTTAAAATTAATGATATTAGAGGATATGGATGGAAAAATGAAAAAAGGACCAGAAGAATAATGATTTAATGATTAAAAGTATTTTTATTAATATAGAAATTAATAATAGAAACAATAAATTGAGAATCAAATAATAATGATTTAAACATCAATTTAAATTTTTGTCCTCTTGGAACAATAAAAAAAGCGAAAAGTGAGGAAAGAAAGGGACACAGTTAGGAGGAAAATTAAAAGAAAGGAAGAGCGGGGTGTGGTTTCTGAACCATAAGAGCCACCTACCTAGTCCCAGGCCAACCAAATGACACTAATACAACCTACCCACAAAAACGCCGATTCCCCCTTCTCGCCTCTCCTTTTCACTTTCGAAATTTCTCCGTCTTTCCCAATATTTCTTTGCCTTTTTTTTTTTATGCGGTCTATAATTAATGGCTAGGTCGATTATGAACGTCATGATCAAGATGGCGTTGGAGGGACTGTAGCTGGTTTTGCTTGTGCTTTATGCTCCTGTTCTCCATATAATGTGACAGTTGTATCTATCAAATCTGACGAAATTTAACAGTCTTTCATCTAAAGTATTTGTGGTTTGTATTATCGTATAGTCGACCTTCAGGTTCATGAATGAATATATGTATATATATATATATATATATGATAAGATACTGTAATATAATGACTCACTGTATTAAGAATAGTTTAGGAAGTTTTATATTTTTCCTGTATACAGCTGTATGTATTTTCTTATTTTTGGTAGTTTGCTTTGTTTAGGCATTTTCTTATATTGACAACTATTGTATGTATATATGTATGGTTTAACAGAAATAACACATCGAAGTTTTCACAAAAACTTTCAGATCAATTTCTTTATGGTATCAGAGCAATGACTGATGAAAAGAAAAATTCTAGCTTTTATTTGTTGAACTCGAATGATAATCCAGGCAATCTTATTACTCAGGTT
>CANYBF010503500.1:0-11310 GCA_948192965.1 Dalechampia spathulata
TATTTTTATGAATATCTCTTTTTCTTTAAATTTAGCTATAAAGATATCTTAAATTAAGAAATTTCTTAAATCCTTAAAATCATAGCTTAATTTTCTCAAATACTCAATTAAGATAGTAATTAAAAATCTGCCTTATTTAAGTATGGATATATATATATATATAAACCACATAATATCATAAACAAATTTTCAAATAATAAAACATAATCTTTGCTTATATGGAAAATTAATTTAGTCAATAAACATGTCTTAAAACTTGCATTTAACTAATTAGGCTTAGCAAAATTTTATTAAAACCTTACCATCTTCACGCCAACTTGCATAATTTTTAACTTAATAAACATGAAAGGTTTAGTTACCAAAAATCAACTCATCTCCTTCTTAAAAACAAAAACAAATGTTAAATTTACATTGATCATTGGCTTATTCCAAAGGTTAAATTAATTTTGGTTTAGCTCAGCACTTAAGGACTTATATTTGCTCCCAAAAACATTAAATTATCAAAAGGAAAAACTCAATCATTTCGGCAGAAAATGTAAACTCTTAAACATTCATCCTTTAACAGCAACAAAACGCTATAGACGTTATATCCTATAACTATAAGTCTACCATTCTTAGTTCAAATGCAAATCAGCAAAATAATACTAAAACCAACGAAATCCAGCTAACATAAAATACCATTCGATTTAACAATTCCCTTTTCTAACCATGCACAAAAAAAAAACAAGCTAAATAACATCAATTCTGCTCACCTTTCACAAATCCAAAACAACCAGGTTCTAAACAGAATTTTTTTGTGTCTTTATTTCTCCTTGCTCCTTAGCTTAAAAAATCTGCGCACCTTCTTAAGAAATAACAAATCATGTTCAACTCAAATAAAGCACTAAAAATGAGTGAGAACTAAACTTAGATTTCTCGTTGAACCAAAACAGCAGAAAAATCAAGCTTACTCTTTTCTTTTCTTTCCTTGCGCAAAGACAGGTAGAAGAATTCGGCTTAAACAAAATGCCAAAACCAAAAATGGAAGACCACATTAACAAGAGCAAGCTGGAAATTGGCGCAGGATTTCAGTCAAATGAATCGTCAACTTCCAAAACAAATTACCAAGCTCAAATTTGAAACATCACATCACAACAACAAAGAATACTCTGAAGATTGGCGCAAGGTGTCAGTATCACCCTTTTAAATTTCCTGATGTATATGACATAGAACTACCATCATTTGGCTTGACCCAACTCAAACTAAAGCAAGAAGCTTCAGTGACACAAAGAAGAAGGGTATTCGGACGAAAATAAAAACTAACAGCAACTTGCTTCAACAGATTTTCAGAGTGCTTTTGACAGTAGACAAAAACCGAATCAAGGCAATGCAAAACATGAAGCATTCGGTTCTTTAAAGAACATAAGAAAGAGTGGTGTTGATTAGAGAAAAACAAAGCTAATAAATCATGGTGGTTCGGCATTTATGAGGCATTGGGTGGTTAAGGAGCAGACTTGAAAGATGAGGAAAGATGAGGAAGAAGAAGGGGGCAGATTGTTTTAGAATAGATAAGTAGGGTAACCTAATTGAAAGAAAAAGACCCATTTCCCCTTAAATCACTTCTCTATTAAAGCCAAACGAAAATTTCTATAATTTCCTTATGCCATTTTGGCGTTTTCTCCATTCAAAAAGGCTCTTAATTTACTTGATTCAATAATATATCATCTTTGGCTACTAATTATTTATTCAATAATTTCTAAATTCCCAAAAATCCAATTATTTCAAAAATCTTATCTTAATTTCTTGATATTTATAATTACTTATTCTTTTCATACTTAAGCTAAATAAATACTTTCTTTAACTTAATAAAATCTCTATTAACCTTTATATTTCTAATTCCAGTCATTCACTTAAATATATATATATATACCCAAAATAACTATAGATATATATATATATATATAACTTGTAAATCGATTATATACGAAAGATATAAATCATTTATATATCTTTCTAACTTAAAACAATTAAATAAATCATTAAGATTAATTCAATAAATCATAATTCCACAACTACCACATTTAAAATATTAGCTCTTAATTTCTAAAACAATTTCCAAATTTTTTTACTCGCTTACGTCATTAATACGCAATTATGATGTCATAAATAATTTTTATACCAAAAATTTCAAAATTTACATATGGCTAGAAAAAGTTAACGTAAGCTCAAAAGTCGAAACGGTTTCTTAAAATTCAAAGTATATAACTCTGAGATGAAGTTTAAGTACCTTTTTTTCATCAAGTTAGGGGTTTGCGTCAGAAAATGAAATACCCCTTTTTCAAGCTTAAATTTCATTTCTAATTATCGTATTCACTATTCCATATCATAATCACCTTATTATCATCGAAATTTCATATAATCATAAATTTATAAATGCATTTAAGCTCACGTATTGAAGGATGTAACTTATACGATCCTAAAGCATCATTACTTCATAAATTATGTTTACTCCATATAAAATCATAATTTAACTATATTCCTCAATCATATACATTTTCATACTTACATAAATATTTTACCTAGATACACCTGTAAATTATCGCTCAATTTTAATTTTACACGTTCAATTAACTTCTTCTAAAATCATCTTTTCATCATTTCTTAATCCCAATATAATTTAACTATTATTCCACATTATCACCCTATTTCGATCATACAGGGGATAATTTAAATTTCCTGAATTAAGAATTATTTTTATGCCAAAAATGAGGATGTGACATATGATATAGAGTTTAATTCACCAAACACCACTCATGTAAGTAATTGAAGTGCATTAGCATACTTAAGATTTTATTGATTTGACCATATTTGACTTATGCAGGTACTTCAAGATATGATGGTTGATATGACATGGCTATTGACTGGACTATGCCATTATCATAGCTTTAAGGTGCTAGATATTCAGGTCTATATTTATTATGATTATGTTCATAATGCTTATGCATGTATGTATGTCTTAAATGTCTATATAACTATGCAATGCAAAATACCTAGTGCTCTAAGATCGCAGATTGGGATTGTTATGCTTGGATAGCCCAAGAGATAGGTAGAGAAATCATGTGACTAACTGTCTGCTTGGAGCGTTACAATATTAAGGTGCTCGATAATCCTAGTTTAGATGAAGAGCAATCAGTTGATGATGATGTATAGAGCAGATGCAACACCTATCTCCATTTGTATAGCATGGAAAATTTTATAGCTTATGTACCTAAATCTAAGTAGTTTAGAATAGTACAACCTTACATGGCTAATCATATAGTACACTAGGGCTATGAGTGTACATGTTTTGGATACTCTTGGTGACTCAAACACTGTACTTTCTAGATTTACTAGTGAAACCTATATGTGAATACTCGCTATTTTCATCCTTATACAAGATTGCTTTGTATCTATTTCTCTATCAAAACATAATATATTTATTCTTCCTTATAGGAATAAAAAATAACTCAACAATCTCTATATGATTTTCATGCTATCATAAGGTGATATTGAGTGGAGTTGATTGAGAAAGTCTAAGATCTTATATTTGAAGACATTCTAACAAATCTCTATTAACTTTACTTTCTTGTATGCAGTGGTGTAATTATAGGATCCAAAGATGCATGTATTTTGGTTTGGATACATGGAGCTATGTTTATTATACAAGAAGTTTGTTATTATCCTCAAAGTCACCTGTAACATGACATCAATGCTCACTATGCTAGTGTTTGTTAATGAGGCGATCCTATATTTGATCAAGGTATTCAACATCAACCCTACCATAGTGGATTCACTTCTAACTACAGAGGGATTTATAGATCTTATCATTGTCTTTTAATTATGTAACCATAAGTTGGTGATTACTTCTTCATGGTTGAGAGTACTTCATTCAGATTACTAACATAGTTTGTTGACTCATTTTACTATGAAGATATGACGATTTATCATGTAGTCAACCAAATAGATCATACTTATATCCCTTTCCAATGATCATAGTAGAGATGGTCATTTAGTTGGATAAAGTGAAAAGGGGTTAGTCCAGATGCTTCAATGGTAGTCTGTTACTACTAAAGGTATGATTTCTAAATGGCCTTTTTAGGTTTTCAACTTAGAGAAGTTGCATTTTTTGCCTTAATTTTTACATTAATCACCTCTTATGAGGTTTTTAGCTCATCAAGCTATTTTTCTTTTTATTTACCCTAATTTTTACCTTGATTACCCTATTGGGTTTTCAATTTAGTGAGTCACTTTAATTTTTACCTAAGTAGCCTTTTATAAGGTTTTCAACTCAGTAAGCTTTTATTTATATTTATTTTTTAATAAATTTGACTTTGAGAGAAGTTAGGAATCTTGGTATCATCAGTGGGTGACCCATAGAGATGCACTTCCAATAATCATATAAGGAGAGGCTATGCCTTTGATGAGGCAAGGATGTTTGACTTTTGATAGCTGGGTCAAATGGATGGGCGCTATCCTTGAGAGTGAGGTTAGGTGGACTTATCCTTGCATGTTATGTGCTTCACCTTCCACAAGCAAAATGTAATGTGTTCCATATATCTAGAGTACTCGTAGGAGGCTAAAATGCATGTGTAACTCAGGTTTGACAATAGGGACTTGTACCAAGCTATATTAAAGAAAATACAAAAATACAATGCATGGATAAAAATTCAAGGTCTACAGTTTACCTCTGGATTAAGATCATTTTAAAGTGATACAAGAAAAGGTCATCAAAATGAGACTTAATCATAAAATGAATTTTCACCTAAAGGTAAGGATGATACTTGATCGATGCTCATGTTGAGGCTTATAGGATGCTTATATGGAGGCTTACTACATTGGGAAATCAAAAATGATCTATTAAGGATTCAGTATGATTCATTAGATGCCTATACCAAGGCTTGCAATTTAGTGCAGCAATTAGGAACTCGATGCTTGGATGAGGCAATCAGAGTCATCAAAGAATGATGCTTATGTTGAGGCTTGTAAGTCTATGAAAGATCAAAGTTAATTCCTTGGGGATACTCTTGCTAAGATTCATAACATAATAATCCCATTGGGTGCTTGGTGTTTAGACAAGATGATTAGAGCTAATCTAATTTTAACCTCATGCTGAGGTTTATAACCTAATTCTGCCATTAAAAACTTGATGTTTTGGTAAGGCAATCAATATTGATCATGGTAGCACCTTGTGTTGAGGTTTGAAACCTAATTCTACCACTGGTAGCGTGATACTCAAACGAGGTGATCAATGTTGATCGTGATAAACTATTGGACTGATGGTGTTATTATGAGGCTAAAAAGTCATATAAAGTCTAAGTTCAGATGCCTACTACCAGGTATTATGAATTAACTACTTAAGTTCATATAAAGTTTGATTCAATGATCATTGCTAGGCTGAATGGTCAACTACAGGATTAAGATAATTAACTTCTAGATTAGGGTGAACATTATTGGTTTAGTAGTGATCAACTACTAGATTAATGCTTGCACCATCATAACTATGTCTTATAGCTCTAACATTGGTATTTAAGACCCCTTACGTGAGTTCTAGACTCTCTGGTAAATGATTTAACTAAATTGATCATCTATAGGATCAATTTTTTTGTATATGCTAGACATAGAACTATAATTTATTAGTAAAATTAGAATTGGAATGGTTGATAATATACCTAGAGTTTTGAATATCAATTTGCTAAATTTTAACTGATTTTTTTGATTTTTCAGATGTTACAGGTAGTGAAAATTAGATTTTATAAGGAGAATATGCTCTAAAAATTTTGAAATTTTTATGGGAAGCCTTATTCACCAAGTGCATCTCTATAAGGGATGATGGCTATTAACTTGCTTTCTAGAGTATATGGAGAGGATCTTGCCTTGCCGTAGGATTGTACTAATAATGACCCTTAGAGCTAGGTTTGCTATGGATGATGCATACAAGTTGTGGGTGTTGCACCAAATCTAATGATTCTTTACTACAAAGACTATTAAGTAATAAAATTGTATACAATAAAGAAATAACAAGCTTTATGTTTGAAACTAGTATTACTTACAATTAAGTATATGAACATGCATTCTATTTGCATTAATGAAATTAAAACATTTATATGAAAATATTAAAACTAGCACAAAAGATCCAATATGCTTTAGACTTAACTCCTATCATCACCTAGTCATTTATTAAATTTTCTAATCAATTACTTTGATGCTCTTTTTTTACTTTAAGAGCTTTACTTTCATATGAGTCATCCAAGTAGATTTTTAGCTCATCAAGCAATTATTTTTTTATGTCTTAACTTTTATATGAGTTAAATTTATGGGTTTTTAGCTCACTAAACTTTTGCTTTATTTTTAACTTTTCATTTGGCACTTTGCTTTAGATAAAATACTTCTTTAATTGGTAAAGGTAGATAGGTTTGGAGAATGCATTGCCCTCTAAATCTGAATGCAGATAGTGCCTTTAGATAAAATCTTCTTAACTAGGAATGAACCCTCCTAGTTGGGTATAAACTTCTCATACAGATCATGGATGGCCATTTGACTTGCTTCAAAACCAAATCACCCACTTGAATAGCAATAAGCTTAACTTTCTTGTTAAATGCATATGCCATGTACTTTTTGTAAAGCTGTAGATGATACAAAGCTTATAATCACTTCTTATCAATAGCTATAAGATGCTCATATCGAGCTCTCTTCCACTTAATTTGTGGTAATTGAGCTTTTAGAATAATCCAAAGTGACTTAAGCTCCACTTCAACTAACAACACGGCTTCTAGCACCCATATGACTCTTTGTGATGGTTCTGTAACCCTATAGAGAAAATGATAACTGCTCATGCCAATCCTGGTAAGTCTACATAGCCTTGGCTAAGATTTTATTGATTGTCTTATTAACCACTTAGACCACCCTATTATCTTGAGGGTAATATGATAAAGATTAGTGATGCTCGATCCTATATCTTTAGTAAATCAATCACTTGACCTTGAAATTAGACTCTATTATCTGACATTAAGTGATACAAGACCTTATATCGACATATGAAATTCTTCTCTATAAACTTAGTAACATACTTTACCCCCAATTTGTTGTAGGATTCTACCTTCACCCACTTAAAGAAATAGTCAACAACTACTAGTATGTACCAATGCCCATTAGAAGTATTAAGATGAACCTCACCCATGATGTCAACTCCTTAAGCTGAGAAAGGCCATGACATTGTTAAATTTTACAATTTGATTAGTGGGATGTGACTTAGATCTTTACGAATTTGACATTTCATGGCATCTCTGAACAAACTGTATGTAGTCTATTTCTATGGTAAGCCAAAAATAACCTTGGTGCAAGATCTTTCTGTATAGTGCAAATCCATTCATGTGAGATCCATAGGTATTAGCATGCATAGTTTGTATGACTATTTTGATCTCCTTCCCTAATATGCACCGAAGTTCTAGACTATTGATTATTCTTTTATAGAGAACCCTTTAATACTAAGTGAAATTCTATACTAGCTACTACAAAGCCATCTTATTAGTCTTATTAGCTTCCTCTAAGTAAGCATCAATTCTCAAAAAGTTCATGATATTGACATATCATGGAGTCTCTTCTTGCTAGTTTAACACCATAACCCGTTCACCCTTATAGTAGGGGATCCTTGATTGCTCAATGATTATAGGTTGGATCTAACTCTATGATCATTCATACATTGAGGCTAGTATGGAAAATGCATCGACCATCCAATTCTTATCTCGTGAAGTATGAATTTTGCATATGTTGGAATTGCAAATCATGAGCTTCATGTGTTCAACATAAAGCTTGACCCTCTCTTCTTTGACATCCCACTTAATCATGGACTAGTGAATCATAAGCATTGAATCATTAAACACTTTAACTTCATAGGCATTGATCATTAATAAAACCTTAAGCCTAAATAAACATACTTCATACTTAGCCATATTGTTAGTGACTTGAAAGCTTAGCCACTTTAAAAGCATGATTAAATCACCTTCAAGAGTAACCAACATAACTCTTATTCTTGTACTCTCTTGTTGACCATATCATTGAAGTGCAATTACCCCTTTTAAACATCAATTGGCATTAAGTGCTCATTTATAAAGTCTAGTTTAGAAGTTTGAGAATCATCGATCGGCTTAGATGCTAAGAATTTGATAATCGCTATGCCTTTAATGACTTTCTTAGTAATGTACTGCACATTAAATTTTAAGAGTAGGATTATCCATATAGAAAGCTTTCCTACCAATGAAGGAGTTTCATACAAGTACTTCATCAGGTCAATCTTAGGGATAACTTGAATTTGGTATGATTGAAAGTAATATCTGAGTTTCTTAGTAACCTAAACCATAGCCATGCACAACTTCTCAATAGCATTGTATTTACATTCTATTAGCAACAACTTATGACTCAAGTAGTAGATAATACACTCAATTCTGATCTTATTCTCTTAAACAATCATCACTCCTACCGACTCCTCCTTTTAAGCTAGATAGAGTAATAACAACTTCCTTGGTCGAAGTGGCTATAAAATTAGTGAGTTAGAGAGATAATGCTTCACTCTCTTGAATGCAAATTGGCAGTTTTCATCCTAAATCAAAGGCTAGTTCTTTCTTAAAAGATTGAAGATTGGCTCATACATAATAGTGAGCTTAGCAATGAATTTGCTAATATACTAAAGATGTCCCAAAAATCCTATAACTTTAGTCTTAATTCTAAGAATAGGCATATCATAGATCGACTTCGCCTTGTTAGGATCCATGTTAATATCTCTTTGACTGATTATATGACCTAGGAGTTTGCTAGATGTCACCTTGAATATGCACTTTTTTGGATTTAGTTTGAGCCCATACTTCTTAACCTTCATGAGAAATCTATTATGAGCAGCCATATACTCTTCTCTGATAGGTAGCACATGTGTTCTCTAAATCAAAGGGCATGACCTTGTAGCAATAGGTCCCCCATGATAGCCATAAGAATCTGGTTATATCTAGAAAACTTATCTGTAAAGGATTACATGGCACTGATGGTTGCATTATTGACTAGCACATCGATATGAGGTAAAAGAAAGTTATCCTTCGGGCATATCTTATTCAAATCTTGATAGCCAGATAGATCCTAACCCTACTATCTTTCTTAGGAACTAAAACCATATTGGCCAACCATTTAGGATATTCAACCGCTTTAAGGAATTTGGCATCCAGTTACTTCTAAATGTCCTTCTTAACCTTTTGGGCCCATTATGGTAAGATTCGAGGCATCCTCTGCTTAACAAGCTTGCACCTAAACTTGATCAAAATTTTATGTTCCATTATAGTTCTATCGACACTCGATATATCTTCATAGCCTAGAGCAAAGGCTTTTATATGTTGTTTCAATGCTCTAGTGATTTTTATTCTCTCATTAGGAGTTAATTCAGGTGTAATTTGGAGAAGACAAGGCTTGTCATTTGTGCCAATGTTAATAATTTTCATGAATCATGTATTAATGTCAAAAATGCTCATGTTCATGCATAATGCCATCAAAATACATGTCACAAACATAAGCAAAACCATTTTTCATTGCATTACACTTTAAAAGGATTTTATCATCATTAAAAAGTACAAAAATAGGGACATCATCATCGTCAAAAAAAATGTCATCAAATGTACTCTTTATAAGTATGGGGATGGCCTAGTAGACCTTTTGAAGCCCGTATCCAAACTCTATAGCTTGGTCTCTAATACAATAACTATAGTGGGCTCTAGCTTGAGGAGACCAGTGGTAAGATAGGCAACATCACCAAAGAGTTGAAAGTCATCATCAAGGTTGATAGAGGAAGAAGTGGCAGTAACCTTCTTAGATCTTATCAAGCTGAAAAATCATAAACATCACCAAAGATGACAAACTACTGGTTAAAGAAATTGTTTAAGTGCAATAACTTAGAAGACTGATTGTACCGAGTCTCCCCTTAGATAAAAATAATTATCTAAAATGTAAATATCAAAACCAATGTAATATCTCTCCTCCTACATAGCTATAGGGATATTGAACTCCACTGGACCTTATTGTTAGTGCCCTAGTTCTTTACTAGGAACAAAGTTCATGTTATACAATATTATCTTCATGATCAAACTCAGTTGATATGAGCATGACTTGGGTTCTTAGATAGTGGTAATCTGAAATCCAATAATGAGTAGAACATCTTATTTGATATAGGTTAAAGTAACCTCATCATCTACAATAATAGTTGTCACACCCTCCTCATATGGGAACTTAATATTCTGGTACAAGACAGATATAACACCTCCTAATTGAAGGAAACACGACTGGCCTCATAGCAAAGTGAAAGACACTAAGATGTCTAAAATTGTAAACTCCATAACTAATTTGATTGGCCTAACTATCATAGTTATAGTGAAAGTACCAATCATCTCCTTTCTTAGACTCATTATATGCCCTGATGATAATCTTAGATGGCTTCAAATCTGAAGGCTAAATCTCAAGCATTAGCAAGACCTTGAGAAGACAAACATTGATATTGGAACTATCATCCACCATGACATATGGAGTGGAGAAGTTCATGATGTTCACCTTGATGAAGAGTGCCTTATTGTGACATACACCCTTGGCTGGTAAATATGCATTAGAGACAGTAATCATTCTTGACTTTAACTATAATTCACCAATTAACTCTTCATGCTAAAGGTAATGGCAGAAGGAGAAATTCTTATACTGGAGAGCACCTCGATGATGACCTATCGATATTAATGGGAAGATAGCTGTTGACCTTGACTTTTCACCATCGTATAATTTAGGATTTTTATTGATTCGGTTAGGACTTAGTCCCCGATATCAATCCCAATTATGCGTATAGGCCCTTGTATCTTATTCTGTGTGTTCTGGTGTATAGAACAATTCAGAACTGGTTATGCCAAAATACTGTCGGGTTTTCGCTGTAATCCCTCATATGATCGGGCCACGATCAAACCATTTGCTTGCCTTATTCTAGAGAATCGCACCTCGAGTTCCCAGTGTAACTCCGGGTTAGTATCCCTACCTAGGACAGGAGAACTTGAATTTACCAATTCTCGTGGAGGTATAAGGTTGGAAGGGAGCGCTGCTGCATGCTACGTGTCCGCTAACCCTTTCGTGTTTTCTCCCAACCATGCATACATGCATACGCATGCAATCTACTAACAAATTTCTCTTCTACAGCCATAACGCTGGATGTTTCTAGCATAAGACACGTATACATCCTACGTGATACATCGCATGCATACACGCATATGCATACTAACCCGCTTT
>CANYBF010503526.1:0-24142 GCA_948192965.1 Dalechampia spathulata
TTTTCTCTTTTCTTTCTTTCTGTTATGACTCGCACATAGTTTTCACGAGTCGTTACCTTTGTTTACTTCCTCTTTTTCTACTCCTTTGCTACAATTCTGGATTTTTCCTACAAATTCCTCAAAATTATCCTCAAAAGTATATTTTGGGACTTCTTACAAACAAAGTTCGATAAAAATAGCAAACATACATAAATATGCATAAAATATAATAAAACTTTAGGAAAAACTTAGACTAAAGGCATAAACATAGTAAATATTAGGCATGATAAAACAACAAAATAGCTAGTTATCAATAGTAACTTACATAACATTGTTTGGTCACTTAAGGAATGGGTGTTTAAGGTATCTAAACTTAATATTATACCTATCTAAGCCTTAAACCTCACTATTATACCTAATGGATAATGTTTTGATGCAAAGACTTAAGTTGCCTGGAAGACATTAATGACCTCTAATTGTGAAGTGTGAAATGTTGTAAGATGGTATTGTATTGATATACTATTTACTAATTAAAGTTTAATAGTGGTTACTTATCATGAATGATTATGAATTCTTAAATGATGATAAGTCAAGTATAATATATGAATAACTTTATTAAATAAATAAAAAATGGAAATGTGACAAGTTCAACTCATGAAGTTCATACTTCTCCTCAGGTATCGATAAGGGCAAACCGATAGTAGGCTTATGCTATTCATCTTATGACCCCGCATAAGGTCTTAAAATGATGATTTCTCACTTAATTGCTTATAATAGCAATGTAATGAGATTATATTGTAAATGGTATTATATGGTCATCATTGCTTATGGTCATTAAAGCATGAGTTATGCAACATGTTATGAATCATCCATACATATAGACATATTCATAACATATCATATAAAGGATATAATGGGGAAAAGAAAGTGATATACAGAGCAATATTCATTGATAACGTACTAGGTCATACAATTATTATCAATTTCCTTTATGGAATCATACAGTATAGGTTCCTATCATGGAACCATAGAGAAATGTTATGTTCCTACGAGAATCAGAGAATGATACAGTACTAGTACATAGAGAAATGGACCCAGTACAGGATTGTGCACAATCATACAAAAAAGAAATGAAATGTTACAGGAAAATCAGAGGGAGAATGCTAAGCATGAATGCATTCTCATAAACATACATTATCATTTATACATGTTGTAAATACAGAAGTTATTGATGAAGAATAGAAGTATGAATGTTAAATGTGATATGATACATAAATGTAATGAATCTTAAATGTTAAATGTTAAATGTTAAATGTGATATGATACATAAGTAGTAACTTGTGCATAATACTTAATAAATAGTAACTTATGAATAATATTTAGTAAATAGTAACTTATGAATAGCACTTAATGAATAGTAATTTATGAATAGTACTTGATGAATAGTAACTTATGAATAATACTGTATGTCATATGACTTGCTTATAATAGTTAAAAAGTGATGCAAAATAGCATTATATGATACAGTAGTACTACTTATTATTAATTATTATGAGTTGACTGAAATATGTTATTTATGATATATGCTCATGTTATTTATTCATTTCATAGCACCACTCAGTTCTATACTCAATATTTATCATTTGATGAATGTAGGACCAGGACCTTTAGGTGGGAGTTTAGGCTGACCGATTTATAATGAGGGGAGGTTGAGATTTCGAAGAACCTCATTCTTGAAGCAGTTAGGGACTAATATAATATACTCCGTAGTGTCCTTGTTTATGCAACTTATTATATTAGATGGATTTATCACTATATATATATGCTCGATATGATAATGTGTGACAACACATATACATATAAACAATGTAGCAAAAAATTATGCATCCTTTGTAGTGTAATTAATGATTTTCTTTTTTAGGAGATTATTAATTATGCTACGGAGCATGTTACACCAATTACGGGTATAATATAAAATGCCTTAAATGAAGTCTTAGGATGAGATTTATAAGTGGAATGGGATATTTTGGCATGTTAGACATGTTATTCCATAAGAATGCATATATTAAAATGTGTAAAAGAAAGTAATTATGAAGTTAGAATTAAAAAATAATAATAATAAATAATAATAAGTTAAGGTAAGAATAAGGGTATGAAGGTAATTTCACATGAAGAGGAGTATTTATGGAAACTAAAATTATGTATGCATAATGAATGATGCATGTTAAGTATGCCATGATGTGGATGATATAAGATTTTTAAGAAAACATTAATTAAAATGAAAATAATGAAAATTAATAAGGAGGACTAATTAGAAGTTGATAAGTGTCAAGTTTCTATTGGACTCTACCTTGATCTTTAATTAAAATTAATAAAATTAAATAAAATTAAAATATACTTAAAGTGGAGGGGAAGATGGTTTTGCATAACCATTTCCTTCTCCATTTGAAAACTTCTTCTTCCTCCTCCTCTTTAAATTCTAACTTAGAGAATCACACCTTCCTAAGGTAATTTTTCATGTAGAATTGATCTTTTATGGTCTTTTTGGTTGATTTTCATTGTGTGCATGTTTACTACCTCTTAATCTTTGCTGAAATTTATGTTCTATGGTTGTGTGAAATTTGATCAAGAATAGATCATGAAGTATATGCATGAATTTTGATGAAATCATGTGAAAAAGTGAAAAAGAAGAGTGAATTATGCATGTTTGAAGTGTTTTAATTGAGTTTTATGTTTGGATAAATAATTCATGAAAACCCTAAGGTGATTTACATGTAAATGACTCTTGAGATATTTTTTAAGGTGTATATAAAGTGTTAGAAGTGATAATTGATGATGAGGACTGTGAAAAATGCCTGAGAAGTGGTAGGAAAGTTGAAAGTCATGAAGAAAATACTTGCTGCCTAAATTTATACCTTTCTAATTTTGACTCTTATAATTTAGTCAAAGTGTATAATCCATTAAATTATGTATAATTATGATGAAATGTGGTGCTATAATGGTGAAGATTAAGTTCGGATGCTTAAAGGAAGAAGTATACATGATATATGCATGTGCTTGCTAAAACTAAACCTTAAAAGCAAAGTTAGGGGTTTATGGTAATTGTATTTTGACTACCTTAATGTTTGAGTTTTTGGATGTGTAATATACAGTTGGAAAGTTCTTTAAATCTAGTTTCCAATGGTACTAAACTTGAAAAATTCCAAAAGTCATTTGCATGGTAAAAAACATTATACCATTTAAATTGTCACATTCGAGCAGGAATTGGGCAAGAAACTAAATCTAATGGTATAAGGCTTACTTATGTTCAAGGTGATTAAGTTATACATAAGCCCCATGAAAGACATAAAGGTACAAAATTATAAACATAAATTATCAAGTTTGATAAATAATTTTTTTTTGCATACTCTAAATGCCTATATTTTGGTAATTTGTCTATATGAAATTGCACTTCCAAATATACATGAGATGATGATTTATTTATGAGTACTTATCATGGTTTATATATTGCTCCATAAGAACCATAAGAAGCATGAAAATGGGAAGAAAAATATGAAGGAATTCATAATGAAAAAAAATGATCAAATGAATAGTAACCCATACCAAATGAATAATAAATTGTTATACATGGTTTGGCTATTTATAAAATGAGTGTTTAAAGTATCTAAACTTAATATTATGCCTACCTAAGCCTTATAACTCATGATTATACCTAACGATATACACTTAAAGGTATAAAACAAGATTAATTCAACATGCTTATATATGCTATACCAAGTCTTATAAAGACTAAATATGTAATTTACATATTAATATACATATATATGACTTATATATGCAATTAGTCTTGAATGAAAAGGTGTATAATGGTATGTACACCATGGTGTATGGATTGAAGTATAAAATATTATGGAATGGAATGGTACTTAGAATGCTCATTATGAATGAAAGTTGGATGATGTTATGTGTTATGACTTGATATTGACTCTTTAAAGTGAAAAGTTAAGTGTAAAATGTGAATGATCATACTAAATGAATATGGGATGAAAATGTTACAGGTCCAGATAATGAAATCCATACTTCCACCCTAGCTTTTGATAAGGGTAAAGTGTTGATAGATTTATGCTTTTCACTTCATGACCTCATTTAAGGTCTTAAAATGACTTCTTTATGTATAAATGCTTATGGTATTAATGTAATGAGTTTACATGGCCAATGTTATCATGTAATCAACATTGCACATGATTATTCAAGCATTATTCACATATCATGTCATGAATTATACAAGCATAAAAGCATATTCATGGCATATCATAAGGAGGTTATAAGGTGAAAAAGAAAAGAAAGAGAGATGATATAAGGTAAAATGAAATGAAACGTGCTGAGTCATAGAGATGATGGATTCCCTCGATGGAATCATACAATATTATTCCTATATGAAAAGAAAAATAGGTTCATTAAACCATACAGTTATAATGCCCTCCTTTGGGAGATGAGTATCGATACATATAGGACCCAATACAAAATTATGCACAATATCATAGAATAAGATGAATGGTTACAGAATGGTTAAAGGGAGAATGCAAAGCATTAATGTATTCTCATATGCACATTTATCATTTATATATGATGAAAATATAGAGATTAATGATGATGAATGTGCAATGTAAATACATATATAAATTATATACATATATGTACTTGATGATGTTCCTATATAATATCAGATACAAGAAAAGCTATAAAAGGCCTTATATGATATTTATATCTACACTTTCAATACTAACACTTCTGAGAGAGATGGTTTGATGTTAAATGATACAATATAATATCAATACACTGTTTTATGATTACTATTTATGGTCTGATATTAATATTTCATATATGGTATAAAATTCTATCATGTACACATATTTGTAGCAGCTATACTCAACATTTGTCATTTAATAAATGCAGAAATTAGTCCAATTAGGGAGTGTTAGGATTAGTCAATCAGCAGTCAGTGAAGATCGGGATTTTTGAGAAATCCTATCTTGAAGATATTTTGGATACTTGTAATATACTCTGAGATGTTTTCTCATTATATAACATTATTCATTACTCATTTTAGCAATAGTATTGGTTTGTGTATGCCGATGTATATTTGTATGTTATCACTATATTTTACTGATGCAAATGTGATGCTGGCATAAAATATCATAACTATGACATGTTTGCAAACTCTACAATATGATATTATTTGCAAATATAGATGATTAAGACATTCAGGAAATTTCATAATGGCAATAAAATAAACATTAAATTATGAAAATTTTTATGCATCCCTTATAGTGTAATTAATGATTTTCTTACTTAGGAGGTTATTAATTATGCTACGTGAGCATGTTACATTGGGTGTAGGTATAACATGTTTTAGTGGTATTAGAGCTATGTTTTATTTGATCTATAATTATTGCATGATGTAATTACTGCCAATGATTAATGAGCTGCATAATAAGAATATTATTAGTCCTTATTATTGTTGACTGTTATGATCCATGTATATGTGTGTTACAGATTAGATATAATGATTGATAGAGTAGTTATAACCAGTGAAGCAGGTAGGGGTAATTTTAATCCCCAAGAGGGTACTTCTGAAGCCAAAGACAAAGATGAGGTCTGATAGGGACTAGGTGATGTTGGTAATTAAGGTGAGCTAGGAGAGTAGGGAGAGAGGGTGCCTCCTCTAGAGCAAGTTAATGCTTTTACAATTGATCCTGTAGCTACACAATTTGCATAGTTTTTATGCTATTAACAAAGACAAGGACAAGCACCCATGGTAGTACCAGTTCCACCTACAATTGAAAATAAGGAAGAATATAAGATGAATTTTAAGAAGCTGAGGCTAAGGGGTTATGAAGCTACTGATTTTTTAAGGATGATTAACCCCTATATTGCAAAAATGTGGCTAGAATATATGAGCAGGGTACTCCAACAGCTGAGATGTCCTAATTCCGTAAAATTTAAGTATGCTTTATCTTTATTATAGATGACACATATGAATAGTGTAAAACCATTCCCTAAAGTATGCTTGATCCACCTGTCTTAACTTGGGAGGATTTTTAAAGGGAATTCCAATATAAATATGTACCTTCTGCCTACACCAACCAGAAATTACAGGAATTTCTTATCTAAAATAAGGAAGTATGTTAGTTGCAGAGTATGAAAGAGAGTTTACAAGACTGGCTTATTATACTACTAGTATTTTAGCCACTGGTCGAGATAGGTGTAAGAGATTTGACAAGGGATCAAATCCTTGGATTAAGGCATTAGTTTAGGGCTTTAATTATGAGGATTTTTTTGGCTCTTATGGCAAATGCACTTAATTAGGAATGGATAATTAAGGAAGAAGAGAGTTATAAAGGGCAATTTCAAAGACCATTTAGAGGAGCTAGTCCTTCTTTTGGTAATCAGAAGATGTTTAAGTTATATGATCCACATATATGTATTATTATTTATTCTAATATAAGTCACCCCTTCTAATCCATAATTCCATGTTGGTATAGTGTTCTTAGTGCACACGTTCAGGCTCAAAGCTTAAGTTTTCTCTAAAAGATAATTGTACTTATATAATTCCTGATGAATATGCTTGGAGAATCGTGTAATGGATCCTATTCTTATGTTGTTTCTATAGTGTTTGTTAACTCATTTGTTATCATTATTTTTATACAATAGAGGCACAAGTTTTGTTTATCTTAGTACATTAATGACCTATGGTAAGCAACTTATTCATAAAGCACTTTAAGGTAAGGTATATTAATCATCACTTTTAAAGGCCAACATATTAGTTAACTAGGTTGTGTTTATGTGTCCACTACTCTTAACATAATTATGGTCTGTAGCCTTAAATTCTAGTTTGACTTAGTTAATCTCTTAGCTCATTTATGTAGGCAGATGCATGGACATTCCATCAGTGCATAAACTTCTTAGTATGTAAGTTATACAACATAAATTTATGCCACCATTCCAAGAACGGATTGGAAAGTCAAGCTTCTTCCTTTCCACTTCCAAGAAACAACATTATATAAGGATATTGATACAGTTCAATAACAGAAATAATTTATGCATTACTTAGTCCTACGTATAACTAGCAGCTCTAAAATAAATTTAGCCTAGTAAATTCATTACATATAATTGATTATGTCCACATACACCAATACTAGTTACTTATTAGAATATCATTTATGCACATATATGCTCACACAACAATAACTCATTTAGGTATGACATCTTTAACCAATTTGCTTAGTTTACTATTAAACATATTTGATTAAGGTTTGTTAATAGGCTACTAGTTGAACTAATCTCTTCCCAACGTCAATATTTGTAAAAGAAGGTACAATATATACCAAGTTAAAAGAAACATCTTAATGTCATTTTACAGTACCAAGTTTAACATGAAATTTTCTTTTTACTTTATTGTCAATAAGGTGTTTTAAACATATACTAATTGGCATCACCATAACCAACTAATACATTCTTTTATTCTAGCTTACCATTATCATTCACATAAGCATACAATAATATATATACAACAAGTCTTGATGTGCATTACTATTAACAGTGTATTTTCACCCCTGCATAGACTGGCTGGGTTGCCCACTTCGGACACGTGTTATGACTTGTTTCCTTATCGGGATGGCTTGATACAGGTTCCCATTCCAAAGAGAAAGTTGCATACATAAATTTTGCATATTCATTTGCCATATGGGCACACGGTTTGCCCTCCGTTTAGTTCATCTAAAACAGCTACCAATCACAGATTTCCAACATAGACTGTATAGGCTGGCTGGGTAGCCCACGTCGGGCATGTATTATGACTTGTTTCCTTATTAGGATGGCTTGATACAGGTTTCTATTCCCAATAGAAAGTTGCATACATGAATTATGCATATTTATTTGCCATATGGGCACACTATTTACCCTCCGTTTAATCTATCCAAAATGGCTGCCCATTACAGATTTCCAGCACAGGCTGCATAGGCTAGCTAGGTTGCCCACTTTGGGTATGTATTGTGAATTTTTTTTATTGGGATGGCTTGATATAGGTTACCATTCCTAACATTAAGTTGCATACATAAATTTTACATATTCATTTGCCATATGGAGACATGGCTTGCCCTCCGTTTAGTCCATCCAAAATGGCTGCCAATCACAGATTTCCAACACAAGCTACACAGGTTGGCTGGGTTGCCCACTTTGGGCATGTATTGTGACTTATTTCCTTATTGGGATAGCTTGATATAGATTTACATTCCCAAGAGTAAGTTGAATACATGAATTTTGCATATTCATTTGCCATATAGGCACACTGTTTGCCCCTGGTTTAGGCCATTTAAAAATGGCTGCCCATCATAGATTTCCAACACAGGCTAGCTGCGTTTCTTACTTTGGGCATGTATTGTGACTTGTTTTCTTATTTGAATGGCTTGATACAACTTTCCATTCCCAAGATTAAGTTGCATAAATGAATTTTGCATATTCATTTTCCATATGGAGACAAGGTTTGCCCTCCGTTTAGTCCATCCAAACGGCTGCCAATCATAGATTTCCAGCACAGCCTCCATAGGCTAGATGAGTTGTCCACTTTGAGCACATATTGCAACTTGTTTCCTTATCGAGATAGCTTGATACAGGTTTCCATTCCCAAGAGCAAGTTGCATACATGAATTATGCATATTCATTTGCTATATAGGTACACTGTTTACCCACCATTTGGCTCATGCAACATGGCTGCCCACCATGGGTTTCCTACGAAAGGGGACTTTGTACCACATTGCCAATCCTAAGGGTAGAACATCTCCCTAAGGCTACTATAAATACAAGGGTAAGCCTTCTTCTCACAACACATAAGATATATCATAAAAATGATACTCAAAATATCATATAAATGGTATAAATTTTAATTCTAAGACATAGGATTAAAATAACTTAATTAAAATTTTAATTAGGTTTAGTGACTAATTAAATTTTTACTAAAATCCTAAGCTTTTGGGAATTTGGGGGGAACGAATTCTAGCCCTGGTAAGTCATTTCTTCCTTTGACTTTTTAAGTTAATTTAGCTTTTCTACCATGTTTAGCTTATTTTCTTAATTTAGCTTTACTACCATGTTTAGCTTGTTTTATTTAGCTTTATTGCCATGTTTAGCTTTTTGTTATGCTATGTCATATGCCATGTCATCATGTCATGTCATATGCTAATATGCCATGTCACATGCCACGTCATATGCTAATATGCCATATCACATGCCACATCATATGCTAATATGTCATGTCATACGCCATTATGCCATATCATCATATCACATCATACGATATCATGCCATGTCATCATGCCACATCACATGTCATATGCCACTATGCCATGTCACATACCACGTCACATGTCATATACCACTATGCAATATCATCATAACATGTCACATGTCATATGCTATTATGCCATGTTATCATGTCACATGTCACGTCACATACGCCATTATGCCATGTCATCATATCATATGTCATATGTCATACGCCATCATACCATGTCATCATGTCACATGTCACATCACATGTCATATGCTATTATGCCATGTCACATGTCATATGCTCTTATGCCACGTCATATATCATATGCTATTATACCATATCACATGCCATGTCACCATGTCATATGCTATTATGCCATGTCACATGCCACATCATCATGTCATATGCTATTATGCCATGTCACATGCCATATCATTATATCATATGCTATTATGCCATGTCACCATGTTATATGCCATGTCATCATGTCACATGCTACATCACCATATCGTACCTTACATCCATCAGACTTCGACTCTTGATTCGTGCTTTTTACATGGTATAGAATTAGTCGATCATGTCCTAAATTTCATTTGCTATTAATGAATTTACTTGTTTATTTGCATTTTCACTTATGCATTTTTTGGCTCGTGCTACTCGAGGTGGAATTTTTCCTGAGGAGGTTGAGATATTACTTAATGTCTCAAATTTTTATGCCGACGAAGATCTTATGTAATAGAATAGCTTTATTCCCCCATTTTTAGGATTTAGCATTAAATCCCATGTATATCCCCTAATTCCTTGATCCCTTTCACCGGCCTTTTAAGAATTTTTATTTCATGGATGGTTTTATTATATTTGCTAAAATATATATGCCATATCATGTCACATGCCATGTTACATGCCACATTACACAGTTCTATGCCATGCCATGCATATGCTATGTCATAACATATCCCGTATGCCAATATGATCTAAATATGCTAATACACCATGCCATACGTCCTATTTTTCATGTTATATGCCAATATACCATGCCAACTTGCCATGCCATATGCCATTATGCCATGTCATTATACCATACCATGTCACATGCCACATGCCATGTTGTATGTCACACCACATGCCATGTCGTATGCCACATCACATGTCATGTTGTATGCCATATCACATGCCATGTCAAATGCCAATTCATACACACATCACTATGCTATATCATACATACGTCATGTCATTATGCCATATCATGCACATGCCATGTCATTTTTACTATTTCATTATTATGTCATGTCATACATATATCGTGTCATTTTATTATATCATCACTTCACATGTCATGCATATTCCATGTCATCCAAATGCCATATAGCATTATATGTCATTCTACATGTAATTATGCAATGCCAAATCGCATGTCATGCTGTATGCTTACTTATACGCTCGTTTGCATGCCTACTTAGGATAATTAATTCCAACTATAATGGTAAAATAAAATTTGGAAACTCATAGAAATAGATCTTCACCACCAGAACCCCTCTTTGAAGGGTTTAACTAGCACTCATGCTATGGGTTGGTTGAACCAATTTGAAACCATCCGATGGTGACTCCCTTGTCACTCTCTCGAGTCTATATCATTCCTCGAGGTAGCCCCTCGAGAAGTCCATGCTTTCACTCCAAGTGTGATGGCAGAAATTGACGCTTATAATGGCGACTCCACTAAGGACATCACGGTGAAAGAGTGGTGGCATCTAAGAGTTTACATATCAATTTTCCTATCATAGTTGAATTAATTGTATGCATCATAACACCAGTCCATGTCTACACACACCACCTTGGTCCCATGTCAAGCTGGTGATTGTGGGTGAGCGAGTACCTTGGACTCCATTCGACTCCTTGGAAAAGCAAATTTACCTTCACAACTAGCTACATTATACTAATGATCATCGATGATTCTTAACAGATAGACACGAGGTATAGTCCTATATCGATGATTCCATTTGGTTGAATAGGTTATGGATAACATGATAGGAGACCTTAACATGTTCTCAACTGGACTAAAAGCCTATGTAGTTAACCTAGCAACATTCTAAACTAGGACCCTTCATTGCATGCTATATGGATCAATGTCCTATCATGTCGGTGGATTTGCCTAAATCTGACCTATTTTCCCTCCCTCATATTGCTCTACTAAGAGTCGAGATCCTTTCATGATTCTGTATGGTTGCACAACCTCATGCCTATTCAACGAGCATACTCTTATCATTATAATATGATCATGCTTATATTGCTTTGCTAAGAGTTAGAATCCTTTCATGATTCTATATGGTTGCACAATCTCATGTCTATTCCACAGACATACTCTTATCATAACAATATGATCAAGCCCGTATTGCTCTACTAAGAGTAAAAATCTTTTCATGATTCTATATGGTTGTACAACCTCATTCCTATTCCATGGGCATACTCTTATCATTACAATATGATCATTCCCATATTGCTATGCTAAGAGTTAGAATCCTTTCATGATTCTATATGGTTGCATAACCTCATGTCTATTCCATAGACATACTCTTATCATAACAATATGATCATGCCTATATTGCTCTGCTAAGAGTTGGAATCCTCTCATGATTCTGTATGGTTGCGTAACCTCATGCTCATTCCATTGGCATTCTCTTATCATAACAATATGACTAGGTTAAAATGTTATCAGGTTTTCATCATAATCCCTCATATGATCGAGCAACGATCATCTTTTTGTTTGGCTTATTGAGAGAATCACACCTTGAGTTCCCAGTGTAACTCTGGGCTAGTATCCCACCTAGGAGATATTGAACTGATAAATTCTTGTGGAGGTATAAGGGTGGCAGGGAGCACTGCTATGTGCTATGTGTTCACTAACTATTGTCATGTTTTCTATCCAACACGTATACATGCATACTCATGCAATATTTTCTCTAATAAATTTCCTTTTACAGCCATAATGCTGGATGTTTCCTAGCATAGGTAATGCATAAATCCTACATGACACATCACATGCATCTAATGCATACACATGCTAATCAGCTCTATTTTGTAGTCATAACATTAGATGTTTCCTAGCAGAGGTCATGCATACATCCTATGTGTCGCGTCACATGCACCATACGTAATACCATATGCATACTCATGCATCCACACTGACTCTCTTTATCATGTACAGACCATGTTAGACTGATAGCTAGCTAGATAGGTCATATCTACATCAAACACTCCTGCTTCAGTGTTAGATGATGCCTCACTTACTGCAGTTTAGAAGCTCATTGATCAGTCGATGACCAAGCTCCTGAACAATGACTTCAAGACTCTCCTACAATAGTAAATCTGAAAGGCTCTTAGTCCTAGAGATTTCATCACCCACCAGCTCCTATGAAGGATAAGGGGAAAGGCGTCAACGTGTATGATGTTGAGACTGATGATGAGGGCTCACTCTATATGCATGATGTTCACAAGTCTGAGACCTCTATCCTAGAATAGAAGATAGAACAGCTGCAGTCTATCATGAAGACCAAGGGCATGGGATCTGATCTCGACTTTGATGAGTTCTTAGTTCATGCTATCAAAGGGCTGCCTGCTAAGTTCAAGCTCCTAGACATTCCTAAGTATAGTAGAGTTAGGGACCCGAAGAATCATCTCAAGACTTACACTATGATGATGAGCACTAAAGACCTATTGGATGATCAGATAGTCCAACTCATCTTCATTTCACTAGAGGGACTAGCACTGGTCTGGTATCACAGTCTAAACAAGGCGACCACGACCGAGTGGAAGCCTCTTTGTACTGCTTTCTGTAAATAGTATGGGTTCAAATCCCGGTTTGATGTAACTCTAATGGATCTTGAAATGGTTAAGCAGAAGACTAATGAATCTTTCATGGATTACTTTAGTTGATGGATGGATAAAGCTACACTGGTTAGACAAAAACCATCAGAATCAGATATGATCAACAAGCTTATTATAGGGTCATTACTACTATACCAGGATAAGCTGAAGTATCAAATATTTCACACCTTTGAGGACATCTACTCTGTCGGCCAGCAGATTGAGCAGACCGAGGGAAAGAAGGATCCTTCCTTAAGCCCAAAACCACCACCTACACTCAAACACAGCAGAAACCCTACTATATCAATGCCCTACAAGCACATAACCCCATACTCCAAAACACTACCCATCCCAGAGGTTCTTAGATCTTGGAATGCATCTTTCCAAGGTTTTTGAACGTCTCTTCAAAGCCAAACTCATTAAGCCATTTGAGCTAAACTTCAAAACACCACCCCCAACCTTGGTGGACACCAAAACCTACTGCCATTATCACCAGCATCATAGCCATAAAACTGATGACTGTCATTCTCTCAAGCAGGTCATTCAGGATCCTATTAATTCTGGTGAACTCGAAGACCCTGAGAAATCCAAACCACCAACCAAGATAAACCCGTTGTTTAACTACCACAAAGCCAACCACACTTACATGCTCCAATCAGGGTTGCCAGAATCCCTGGTCCTTAACTCCTTTTCTCCCCTCAACTATGAGGAAATTGCTAAATTACCTACCATTACCTTCCGACCGGGTGGTGGGTTTGACATTTGTGCCATTAATATATGGTATGATAGTTCAGAAGATGAGTCTATAGTTACCCAGGATTCCTCCAAGCCTGAATCATCAAAAGTTCAAGGTTCCAAGAAGGGTAAGTCAGCTGAGACTTCTAAGCCAGCTAAGTTAGGGCCTAAACCATCCAAACAGTAGAAGGGGTTAGGTGCTAATAAGATGTCCTCTCGAGTCCACAACATGACTCGTAGTGGTAAGGTATTCACTCCTCCCAAACTTGGAAAGAAGCCAGAAGCTCTGAATAAGCCAACCGAGGCTAGACCCACAAGGGATGAGGCTGGTCCAAGCAATGTTTCAGCTCTACAACCAGCTAATCAGGTTGCTCAACCTGATAATGTTATCGTCAAGCAGTTGAAGAAGATAAAAGCTAATATCAACATTTAGGACTTGGTGCTATCCTCCCAACAACATCAACGGGCTATCATCAAAGCACTCTCTAGCATGAGAATTTCTCCATCTGCCTCTACCTTCAGCATGAAGAGTCAATAGGTAAACTAAGAATTACCATCTAGCATGATTACTTTCTCTGACACAGATCTACCAACCTAGGGTATCCGCCACAGCAAAGCGCTCTTCATCAAGGTGCACACCATGAACTTCTCCACTCCCTATGTCATGGTAGATGATGGTTCTGATATCAACGTTTACCCTCTCAAGGTATTTCCCAAGCTTGGGGTCCAGCTTTCAAACTTGAAACCATGCAAGACTATCATCAGGGCTTATGATGAGTCTAAATGAGAGGTTACCGGTACCTTCACTACTACTGTTGTTGACCCTGACTTTTCACCCACCTGTGGTTTCAGGTTCTGGTCGATTCGACTTGATACAGGTCCCTGATATCGACCCTGATAGTGCATATATGCCTCTTTGGCTTTCTCTGAGTGTTCTGGGTGTATAGAGCACATTACAATTAATGGGGCCCACCATGACATTTGGTGGGGCCCACTATCCTTCTTAGCCTTCTCTGTGTATTCTGTGCCTACAGAGCACATTATACTATGCCCATCAGAGGCAAAACACATAGCATGTAAAATGCTATGCTTTGGGCATGTAACACTATATGCCCGAGATGAGACACTGGTAGGGCCCACCACCATTTTCAGCTTTTTCCTGAGTGTTATGAGTATACAGAGCACATTTCATGTTGCCCATATGAGGTAGAGCACATAGCATGCAAAATGCTACACTTTGGGCATCTAACACTATATGCTTAAAATGAGGCATATGGTGGGACCCATGACCCAGGGCTCACCTAGCGAGAGTCAAAGCTACACAATGCCTCAAAATGTTGAGTGCATATTCGGTTATATATGGCATGCATTACATTTTGCTCGTATGAGCCTATGCGCATTGCATGAAAATGCTATATGCATAGCATATAGCACTATATGCTACGCATGTAGCAAAAAGTGGTGGCATAGCACTTTTAGGACCAAATCTAACATGCTCCGCATAGCACAACATCTTAGAATGTCAAATAACGCATATTTGACATGTGACGTGCGTTACATTTCACCCATATGAGGTGAATACATATAAGGTGCATAGTGCCATGCATGCACTATTTGAGAAAAAAAGATGTTTGGTGGGGCCCACTTTTTGGACTAAATCTAGAATACTTTTCATTGTAAAATGTCTTAATATGTCAAATGATGCTTATTTTACATATGGCGTGCATCCCGTTTTGCTCGTGCAAGGTGGCATGCATAGAGGTAAAATACTATGTGCGTAGCATATAGCACTATGTGCTACGCACATAGTGAAAAAAAGACGTTTGGCCGGGAGCCTTCTTGGGACCAAATCTAACGTGTGCCACATTACACAATGTCTTAGCACATAAAATGACGCTTCTTGGGCATAAGGCGCACATCCTGATGCAAACATAGTGGGCTCCATGTGACGAGTCAAAATGCTATGTGTTATGCATATAGCACTATATGCTGCACACATAGGCTAAAAATTTTCAAATCCAGACCAAAAATTACAATTTTACCAAACCTTAATTTTATTCTATAAATATAGAGCTCGGGGTTCATCAGAGGGGGTCCGAAAATTGCTCTAGAAGCAAGCCAAAACTCTGCCAAAATTAATTAAACACTTAATTAAATGATTTCTTAAGATTTAGAGACTAATTAGCCTTAGTTAGGCTCCCTAAGCATGTTCGGAAGCAAGATCTTGAAGAACAACCTACTGCTCAAAGGTAATTTTTCATTTTCTTCCATTTTTCTTATGGGTTTTGCATAAATCTTCAAATTTTGGCTTGATCCTTTTATGATTGGCTTCAATCATGGGTTTTTCTTATTTACTCATGTTGTTGGGTACTTAAAATAACCGATTTGCAGCTTTGATCTGCCTAGATCCAAGTCAGATTTCATGTTTTCTCAAAAACGCTCATTTTCCCTCTGTTTTCTAAGCTATGTACGCCACACATAGACCTATGTGCACCACATGTAGCCCATGTGTGGAGCACATAGGCCTATATGTTGCACATATAGGCCCAATAAAGTCCTAAAAGATGCTATTTTTCCCTAGTTTTCACTCGTTTTCTTCCCCAATCTGATGAGTCTAACTTCATCAGAGGCTCTTCCATGCCTCTGGTGTTCTAGATCTATCATAAATCTTTCAAATACAATTGATTTTTAGCTTTAAAAATTAATTATTCAAGGTAGATGCAAATCTACAAAATGAAAATCCATTTTCAGGCTCCGATCTGCCTAGATCAGGGTTGGATCTCGGGTTTTTGCTGAAAAACCTTTATTTTCCTTCTATTTTCTCTGCCATATGCACCACATATAGCCTTATGTGCACCATATCTTCCCTATATATGGCACACATAGGCCTATATGCAGTGCATATAGGCCCCCGATTTCATAGAAAATCCCGTTTTTCGCCCGTTTTACTTCGGATCTAATTTTTCCAGTAACATCAGAGACTTTTCCATGCCTTTGGAGTTCTGGATCTGTCAAATATTGTCCAGATCTAAATTATTTTAGCCTTAAAATTAATTAATCAAGTTAATTATACAATTACTTGTTTGGATTGCAAAACGGAGGCCGATTCATGCTCAAAATGAGGTACTACCTTAATTAAACTTGCATATTTTGGTTTGTAGATCATTTTTGTACTGAAAAACTTGATTTTTTTTATAGATTGACATGCTATGTTCACCACACCTTCACCTATGTATGCCACACACAACCTATGTGTGGCACATATAGGTCTATGCGGCACATGTTCCCTAGAAAATTTCCTGGAAAATCGCATTTTTGCTCATTTTTAAAACCAGTTTGATTTTTCCAGTAACCTTTGATGATTCATAATAGCTCAAGTGTATTAGATCTATCATAAATTAGTTATATTTAATTAATTTTGGCCTCAAAATTGATTTTCTATGATTAAATGCTGATTTAACTCGTTAAAAATGTGATTTTTGAAAGGATTAGATTCAAATTGGTTGAATGGCTATCTCCAATGGTTTCAAGTGATGTTAGCACTCCCATTTGATTTTTCATGATCAAAAAAATAATTTTACTTAAAATAATTTTCATTTTCATGATTTGGCTCGTATAAATTTGCATGAATTGTTGCTAAAAATTGCTGTATTTTGACTCTTGGTTCATGCTTTCACATGGAATTGGGCTAGTCAAATAAATCCTAAATTCATTTACTACTAATGAATTTATTTGTGTTTATTTTGCATAATTTCATCATGCATTTTTGGCTCATGCTACCCGAGGTGAAAAATACCTGAGGAGGAGGGGACGTTACTTAACGTCTAAAAGACATTGTATGCATGGAGATTTATGTAATAGGATAGAATTATTCATTATTTTGTAATAATTCCCCCTAAAATCCCATGTGTATTCCCTATTTCCTCGACTTCCTTTCACCGGCCTCTATATTTTTCATTCGTGGATGGTTTATTATATTTGCCATAATATATATGCCATATCATGTCACATACCATGTCACATGCCATATCACACACCCCTATGCCATGTCATGCATATGCCATGCCATAAACATTTCTAAGTATGCTAATACAAACAAATATGCTAATATGCAATGCAATATGCGCGCCATGCCATGCCATTATGCCATGTCATGTCACATGCTACCATGCTAATTCATTATCTCACATGCCATTATGCCATGATGCCATGCCATGTCACATGTCATTATACCATGTCACGCCGTATGCCATACCACATACGCATCACTATGCCATGCCATTACACACATATATTGCTATATCATATCATGCATATGGTATGTCATCCATTCTACATGTCATGCATGTGCCATATCATTCATCTCACATGTCATGCATATGCCATGTTATTATGATATTATTATTATTTCATGTCACGCATATAATATGTCATCATATTATGTCATCATGTCACATTTCATGCATATTCCATGTCATCTAAATGCTATATAGCACTATATGCCATTTTACGTGCAACCTTGCAATGCCAAAACGCATGTTGTGTTATATGCTTACATATACGCTTGTATGCGTGCCTGCTTAGGATAATTAATTCAAACTATAATGGTAAAATCAATTTTGGAAACTCATAGAAATAGATCTCTACCACCCAAACCCAATCTCTAAAAGGGTTTAACTAGCACTCATGCTATGGGTCGGTTGGACCAATCTGGAACTATTAGGTGGTGACTCCCTTACAACTCTTTTGAGTTTATATCATTCCTCGAGGTAGCCCCTCGGGAAGACTGCACTTTCACTCCAAGTGCAGTCCTTGTTCTGTGAGCATCTCAAGCCTTGCTCTGGGCTCCAACAGAAACCAGTGGTCATAGTGGCGACTCCGCTGGGGACATCACGGTAAAAGAATGGTGGCATCTAAGAGTTTCCATATCAATTTTCCCATCATAGTTGGATTAATTGTATGCATCATAATACCAGTCCGTGTTTGCACACACCACCCTGGTCCTGTGTCAAACTAGTGATTGTGGGTGAGTGAGTACCTTAGACTCCATTCGACTCCTCGAGAAAGTGAATCTACCTTCACCACTTACTGCACTGTACTGAAAACCGTCGATGATTCTTGACGAATAGACGTAAGGTATAGTCCTATATCGATGATTCTATTTAGTTGGATAGGTTGTGGACAATGTGACAGGAGACCTTAGCCTGTTCTCAAAACCAGACTAAAGCTCATGTAGTAAGCCTAACAACATTCCAAATTAGGACTCTTATTACATGCCATGTGGATATTTGTCTTATCATGTCAGTGGATTTGCATAAACCCGACCTATTTTCCTCCCTTATATTGCTCTGCTAAGAGTCAAAATCCTTTCATGATTCCGTATGGCTATAGAACCTCATGCTTATTCCATGGGTGTACTCTTATCATTACAATATGATCATGCCCGTATTGCTCTGCTAAGAGTCAGGATCCTTTCATGATTCCGTATGGTTGCACAATCTCACGCTTATTCCATGTGCGTACTTTTATCATAACAATATGATCATGCATGTACTGCTCTGCTAAGAGTCAGAATCCTTTTATGATTCTGTATGGTTGCATAACCTCATGCCAATTCCATCAGAATTCACTTATCATAGCAATATGGCTAGGTTGAAATGTTGTTGGATTTTTGGTGTAATCCCTCATATGATCGGGCAACGATTAACCCTTTTGCTTGCCTTATTGAGAGAATCGTACCTCGAGTTCCCAGTATAACTTTAGGCTAGTATCCCACTTAGGAAAGGAGAACTTGGATTGACCAATTACCACGGAGGTATAAGGGTGGCAGGGAGCACTACTGCATGCTACGTGTTCGCTAATCATTTTCGTGTTTTCTGTCAACATGCATACATGCATACTCATGCAATCTTCTAACAGATCTCCTTTTTACATCCATTATACTAGTTGTTTCCTAGCATAGGACATACATACATCCTACGTGACGCATCACATGCACCTAGGCATATGCATGCTAACTCGCTTTATTGCAGCTATGACATCGCATTATTTCCTAGTATAGGTCATGCATACATCCTACATGTCACATCACGTGTACCATATACAACTGCATGTGCATACTTATGCATCCATGATAACTCTTTCTGTCATGTACAGAACCGTGTTAGATTCTTAGCATGCTAGGAATGTCATGTCATTCTCTACCCTATTACCTCAACGCTAGATGAGGCCACACTTGCTGTAGTTCAGAAACTCATTGACCAGTCAGTGGCCAAGCTTCTAAATGATGACTTCAAGACTCTCCTATGACAACAGATCTGGGAGGCTCTTAGTCTTGCTAAATTCATCACCCCACCAGCTTTGATGAAGGAAAAGGGGGAGAGTGTCAACCTATACGACATGGAGACCGATGATGACGTCTCGCTCCATATACATGATGTTTGGAGGTCTGAGACCACTGTCTTAGAATAGAAGATAGAATAGCTGCAAACTATCATGAATACCAAGGGCATATGGTCTAACCTAGACTTTGATGAGTTCTTAGTCTGAGCTATCAAAGGGCTGCCTACTAAATTCAAGCTCCCTAATGTTCCTAAGTACAACGGGGTTGGGGACCTGAAGAACCATTTGAAGACATACACCATGATGATGAGCACTACAGCCTTTTCAAATGATCAGATAGTTTGATTGTTCTTCATCTCACTAAAGGGACCAGTGCTAGCCTGGTATCATAGCCTGAACAAGGAAACCACGGCCGAGTGGAAGCCTTTTTATATTGCATTCTGTAAATAATACGGGTTCAAGTCTCAATTGGATGTAACCCTAATGGTTTTAGAAATGGTTAAACAGAAAACCAATGAGTCCTTTATGGATTACTTTAGTCGGTGGATAGACAAAGCTACACTATTCAGATAGAAGCCATCTGAATCTAACATGATCAACAAGCTTATCATGGGGTCACTGCCACTCTACCAAGATAAGCTGAAATATCAAATGTTCCATACCTTTGAGGACATCTACTCTGTTGGCTAGCGGATTGAGCAGACTGAGGGTAAGAAAAAGGAGCTTTCCTTCCATAAGCCCAAAACCACCACATACACCCAAACATAACAAAAGCCACACTACATCAATGCCCTGTAAACACCAAATCCCATACTCCAAAACACTACCCCATCCTGAAAGTTCTCAGATCTTGGAATGCCACTTTCCAAGATTTTTGGGCGTCTCCTTAAAGCTAAACTCATCAACCACTTGAGCCAAACTTCAAAACATCACCCCCAACCTCGGTGGACATTAAAACTTACTGCTACTATCACTAGAATCATGGCCATAACACTGATGACTATCGCTCCCTCAGACTGGTCATTCAAAATCTTATCGACTCTGGTGAAATCGAAGACCCTGAAAAATCCAAACCATCAACCAAAATAAACCCATTACCTAACTACCATAAAGCCAACCACACCTACATACTCCAATCAAGGTTGTCAGAATCCTTGGTTCTCAACTCCTTTTCTCCCTTTGACAGTGAGAGGACTGCTCAGTTGCCTGCTATCACCTTCTGACCCAACGGTGGATTTGATATTGGTGCCATTGACATATGGTACAACAGCTTAGATGATGAGTCAGTAGCTACTCGGGATTCCACTAAGTTTGAATCATCACAAGATCAGGCTTCAAAGAAGGGTAAGTCAGCCAAGATCCCCAAGGCAGCTAAGCCAGCACCAAAACTACCTAAGCAGCAGAAAAGGTTATATGCTAACAAGATGTCCTCTCGAGTCCGCAATATGACTCACAGCGGTAAGGTATTCACTCCTCCGGACCTCAAGAAGAAGCCAGAAGCTCCTAAAAAGTTGACTAAGGCTAGACCCACTAAGGATGAGGCTAGTCCAAGCAATGTTCCAGCTCTACAACCAGCTGATCAGGGTGCTCAGCCTGATAATGTTATTGTCAAGCAGCTAAAGAAGACACAAGCTAATATTAGCATCTAGGACTTGGTGCTATCCTCCTAGCAACATCGATGGGTCATCGTTAAAGCACTCTCTAGCATGAGAATCTCTCTATCTGCCTCTACCTATAGCATGAAGAGTGAGTTAGTAAACTGGGAGTTACCATCTAGCATGATCACCTTCTCTGACGCGGATCTACCGATCAAGGGTATCTGCCATAATAAAGCACTCTTCATCAAGATGAACATCATGAACTTTTACACTCCCTACGTTATGATGGATGATGGTTCAGGCATCAATATCTATCTGCTCAAGGTGCTACCCAAGCTTGGAGGTCAACTTTCAGACTTGAAACCATGCAAGACTATCATTAGAGCTTATGATGAGTCCAAATGAGAGGTTACTGGTACCTTCACTGCCACTGCCACTGCCACTGTCACTATCGGGCCAATCAAATCAGTGGTGGAGTTCACAGTTCTAGACATTCTAGTATCATTTGTACTACTCTTGGGCTATCCGTGGTTCCATCCCCTGGGAGGTATACCATCTACTTTGCACCAGAAAATTAAGTTTCCACATAACGAAGGTGTGGTCATGATTGCAGCTAATGATGAGGTTGCTCTAGCCTGCATCAGAGAAGATGTCCCTCTCATGATTGAGTTTCAGATCGGTGCCATCAGAGAACTTGAATCATACTCATACCAACTGAGTCCCGTTATGGAGAGGACAATACAACTGATGAACTTTATGCATAGCATGGGTTTAGGCCGGTACCAGCAGGGTCTGGTAAAGTTTGACATTCCTACAGCCATGTGGAAAGAAAGGTACTGCATTGGGTTCAATCCTTACACTTTCGATAAGCCAGAAGAGTGCTAAATGGTTCTCTTCATCCAAGGAGAGACATAACATGACCATGCTCTCGAGTTGCCTAACTCGGATGATTTCTTTGACTAGCAATTTGCTATCTTCGGTGATGTCTGTGACTTGTCAGCCTTGATAGTATCCAAGAAAGCCATTACTGCTTCCTTTACCATTAGCCCTGATAAAGCTTTCCAGATCTTTGATGATGTATTGGGACAGCTCCAATACATCAGCAGATTCATCGCCAAGCTTACCACCATGTGTGAGCCTATCTTCAAGCTTTTGAGGAAGAACCAGTCTATGGTTTGGGATGAGAACTGCCAGTTCTCATTTGAGAGGGTGAAGCATTACCTCTCTAACCCACCGATCCTACAGCCACCTCGGCTGGGAAAACCATTACTACTCTATCTAGCCTTAGAAGAGGAGTCAGTAGGTGATATGATGGCTCAGAAGAATGAAGCGAGAGTCAAGTATGCTGTCTACTAATTGAGTAAGAAGCTGCTGCCAACCAAATGCAAATATAGCACTATTGAAAAACTATGCATGGCTATGGTCTGGGTCACCAAGAAACTCAAACACTACTTTTAATCATACCAAGTTCAGGCAATCTCCAAGGTTGACCCTATGAAGTACTTGTATGCAACTCCTTCGCTGGTAGGTAAACTCTCCAGGTGGCTGATCCTGTTATCAGAGTTTGATGTGCACTACATAACGACTAAGGTGATCAAAGGTAGAGCAATTGCCCAATTCTTAGCATCCAGGCTGATGGATGACTCTGAGACCTTTGAACTAGACTTCCTAGATGAGCACTTAAGGGCAGTTGATGTCCAGAAATAGCAACTACACTTTGACGGCACAATCAATAGAAGAGGTGCAGGTATAGGAGTTGTGCTAATCATTCCTGAAGGTGAACTCATTATGCTTTCAAAGCAGCTAAGCTTTCCATTCACCAATAATATGGTTGAGTATGAAGCATGTCTGTTCGGGCTAGAATCATTAATAATGATCGGTGCCCAAGATATATAGATATTTAGTGATTCAATGCTTGTCATTCACTAATCAATGATCAAGTGGGATGTCAAAGAAGAAAGGCTTAAGCCTTATGCTGAATACATGAAGCTCATGGTTTGTAATTTTAGCTCATGCCAATTCATTCACATGCTGCATTAAGAAAATCAAATGGTTGACACTTTGGCCACACTGGCTTTAGTTTGTGAGCGACCTGTCACACCCCGCTCCAAGATGTAACATGCTCTTGTAGAATAATAAACAGTATCCAATACATAGAAACCATTGATTATCCTACAAGGGATGTACTTTACTATCGTTTACTTGTTAAAACTTATGCCAGGTAAATAAAACTTATAGAAATAATTATACAACAATTGGGATTTTTAAAACATAAATTAGTACATATAATAATTCT
>CANYBF010503609.1:0-15842 GCA_948192965.1 Dalechampia spathulata
GTACGGCCGTACGGACATTGGTACGCCCGTACCGACTCCAAAACCCTGACAAGCTAAAAACCTGCGAGCACGCGTACGGCCGTACCACCTGTTGGTACGCCCGTATGGGCACTGTTCATCTGATAAAATTACTGTTCACCTGCGAGCAAACTGAATTCCTGCGAGCAACGGTACGACCGTACGCCCAGTTGGTACGCCCGTACGCACTCGAGGCCCTAAATACCCTGTATTCCTCTGACTCGTACGACCGTACGCCCTATACATATGCCCGTACCACTTCTTAAACTCACATAACTTGCCTAAGCCTCACTCATCCCTACACAACCCAAACCTGTCTACCAACCCTGTAACACTTCAATACACAATCCTAAGCACAAATACAAGTCATCCCTCATCCGACCGAGAAGACACGCTTCCCAACGAGGCAACATCACATAATAACTCATACATTCATACACATACCAATACATTCACGTATACATATTCACATATAGATACGTGCACATACATCCCTAGGTACCTCTATACGTATAACTCCTAGGGTCTCTATCGTGGGTGTAACATGTCCTATATGTGATGATACACCGGTTCACACTGTTTCTAAAGGTGGTTCCTACCAACCAAACCTGATTTTGAGGTCTAGTTCGGGAGGTCCTCAGAGTTCCGTGAGAGGTAGAGAAAGAGGTAGAGGCCGTAACGGAGGAGGCTGTGGTATCAGCCAAGAATCCATGAATCAGATGGTTGGCGTTCTTGCCAGAGTATATAATTTGGTGTAATAGGATAATCAGTGTGCCTCGAATGTGGTGATCAGTAATATTTTTATCTCTAATCATAAAGCGTTGGTTTTATTTGACCCAGGTTCCTCATATTCTTATATTAACATAGGATTCGCCTGATTACTTGATATGCCATGTGAGAGGTTAGGTTATGAGATAGTTGTATCAAGTCCTTTGGGAAGAGAGGTGGTAGTTGACAGGGTGTATAGACCATGTCCTCCAATTATACAGGGTGTGAGTTTTATGTCGGATTTGGTAGAAATGTCGTTTCGCGAGTATGATATTATTTTAGGTATGTAATGGTTGGCGAAGTACAGGGCAATAATGGATTATCATCAGAAGATAGTGACTCTTCAGCATCCAGAACAGGGCACAGTAATGATACAAGGTGATGTGTTGTCAGTAACTGCAAGGTTGATTTCAGCTGTGATAGCACAGAAATTGATATTACAGGGCTGTGAGGCAATATTAGCATATGTGACAGATGTGAGACAGAAAGATATATAGTTATCAGATATTCCAATGGTCTGTGACTTCCCAGAAGTATTTCCTAAAGAATTGCCAGAGTTACCGCCAGAACGAGAAGTGGAGTTTGAGATAGAGGTGCTACTGGGTACTGAGACGATCCCAATCACCTTGTATCGTTTGGCATCGTTAGAATTGAAGGAACTGAAGATACAGTTGCAAGAATTACTAGATAAGGGTTTCATCAGATCGAGTGTTTCACCATGGGGTGCACCTATCTTGTTTGTCAAGAAGAAAGATGGGATGATGCTGATGTGTATTGACTACAGGCAGTTAAATAAGGTAATGATAAATAACAGATATCCCTTACCATGTATTGATGACTTGTTTGATCAGTTGAAAGATGTTGTTGTGTTCTCCAAGATTGACTTAAGATCGGGGTATCATTAGCTTTGGGTTAAAGAAGGCAACATAGCGAAAACAGCTTTCCAGACTCGCTATGGGCATTACGAGTTCCTAGTGATGCCATTTGGGTTAACGAATGCACCTGCAGCATTCATGGCATTGATGAACATGGTTTTTATGGATTACCTAGATCAGTTTGTTGTAGTATTTATTGATGACATTCAAGTATATTCAAAGACACGGGGAGAGCATGATACGCATCTAAGATTGGTATTACAGCGACTGTAGGAGAAACAGTTGTATGGTAAACTGTCTAAGTATGCCTTTTGGCTAGAACAAGTGGCATTTTTAGACCATGTTATATCAGCGGATGGGATTAGACTGGATCTGAGTAAGATAGAAGTTGTACTTCATTGGTCGACACCGCGGAATATCAATGAGATCTGTAGTTTCCTAGGGTTAGCCGGATATTACAGATGATTTGTAAAAGGCTTCTCTATGATTGCTCTATCATTGATGACTCTTCTACAAAAGAATGTTCCTTTCCTTTGGACGGATGAATGCCAATAGAGTTTTGACCGGTTGAAGGAATGCTTGACTCAAGCTTCGGTTTTGACTCTACCGACACCATGGAAAGAATTTGTAATCTATAGTGATGCTTTGCTTAATGGCCTAGGGTGTGTTCTGATGCAAGATCAAAAAGTGATTGCTTATGCCTCGAGAGAGTTGAAGTCGTATGAGAAGAACTACTCGACACATGACTTGGAATTGGCAGTTATCGTATTTGCACTAAAGATTTAGTGACACTATCTGTATAGGGAATTGTGTTACATATATACAGATCACAAGAGTCTGAAGTATCTGGGTACACAGAAAGACTTGAACTTAAGGCAATGACGCTGGATTGAGTTGATTAAAGATTTCAACTGCGTGATAAACTATCATCCGGGTAAAGCTAATTCAATGGCTGATGCATTGAGCCGTAAAGTGTTTGCCAAGTTAAAACAATCACCTTTGGGGTTAGTATTGGAAATGCAACAGTTACATGCTTCATTGATAGTGTGACTTGATTACATTCTGGTACAGTTGCAGTTGCAAGTGAAACCTGCATTGATAAACCAAATTCAAAGAAGTGCAGTGAGTGATGAAGAGTACCAGAAGCAGTTACAGAAAGTTTAGACAGATCGAACTGTACTTTGTACTTTGGATGATGATGGTAATCTGTGATATGGAGGATTATTATATATTCCTGTAGACCACGAGCTGAAGAGATAGATATTGGAGGAAGCTCATAGTTCTACATATGCATACCATCCTGGGAGTATGAAGATGTACCGAGATTTGAAACAGTACTATTATTGGAGTGGTATGAAGACTGACATAGCATATTATATGGATAAATGTTTGGAATCTCAACGAATTAAAGCAGAGCATCAGGTACCAGCAGGATTACTCAGTCTGTTGCCGATTCCAGAATGGAAATGGGATCGTATCACAATGGATTTTATCATAGGATTGCCATTGACGTAAGCTAAGCATGATGCAGTATGGGTAATAGGGGATAGATTGATAAAGACAGCTCACTTTTTACTGGTACGTATGGACTACAATTTAGAAAGGTTGGCGAATTTGCATGTGGATGAGATTGTACGGTTACATGGGATTCCATCCTTGATTGTATTAGATAGAGACCTTAGATTTACGTCATGATTTTGGGGTATGTTTCAACGAGCTTTAGGTACTCGAGTTTAGTTTAGTACTGCTTTTCACCCTCAAACTGATGGACAGTCAAAAAGAGTGATACAGGTTTTAGAGGATATGTTACGCGCTTATGTATTGGAATGGGAAAGTAACTGGGATCATTATTTGCCATTGATTGAGTTTGCTTACAACAACAGTTATCAGACCAGTATACAGATGGCTCTGTATGAAGCACTGTATGGTTGATGATGTCAGACACTAGTACACTGGGATGAGGTCGATGAATGAAGGTTGATTGGTCCTGAGTTAGTGCAATAGGTCAAGGAACAAGTTCAATTAATAAAAAGCAGATTGAAAGCCACTTCCGACAGACACAAATCATATGTGGATCTGAAGAGGTGAGACATAGAGTATAGTGTCGGAGATAAAGTGTTTTTGAAGGTGTCTCCGTGGAAGAAAATGATGAGATTCGGTCAAAAGGGTAATTAAGTCCTCGCTTTATTGGGCCGTATGAAGTTTTAGAACAGGTAGGACCGTTGACCTACAGGTTAGCTTTACCACCAGATTTAGATCGAATTCATAATGTATTTCACGTGTCGATGCTAAGGCAATATAGATCAGATCCTTCTCATGTTATTCCAGTTGAATCTAAAGAGATACAACAGGATTTATCTTACAGTGAAGAGCCGATATAGATATTAGGCCGTGAGATAAAGTAATTACGGAATAAACAGATACCATTAATAAAGGTCTTATGGAACCATCATATCGGACAGGATGTAACTTGGGAACAGGAATCAGTTATGCAAGAACTGTATCCTCACCTATTTCCTAGTAAGTTAAGTTAGAATTTCGGGGATGAAATGTCTTTTTAGGGGGAGAGAGTTGTCACATCCATATTAGAGACCCTAGTAGTCTTACATTATTGTATGCGAATGTGATAGATGAATGGTAGGATTGTGGTTTGAATGATGATGTATTTATATTTGTAAATGTATTTATGCCTGATGAATTCGGATAGCGCTGTTATGTAATAGCATGCTTTATATAGATGTACGTTTTAACGTATGTATAGATGGTTTGTGAATGATGGAATGAATGTTTTGGTTGTTAGGTTGGCGTTTTGATAGCATGGGAGTGAGTTAGAGTGGTTGTAAGATGAGAGTGGAGAGTGGTACGGGCATACAAGAAACCGTACGGATGTACTAAATAGGGGTTATGAGGCGTCTTTGGCTCCTAGAGACCATACGGGCATACCAAAAGGTTGTCTGGCCGTACGTGTGCTCACAGGAAATTAGGTTTGTCAGGTGAATTGTGGTGGTACGGGCGTACCATTGCTCACAGGAGTTTTTACTTGTCAAGGTGTTTAGGTCGAACGGGCGTACCAAGATCTGTACGGCCGTACGCGACTTAAGTTGACTATTCAACGGATAAGGACAAGCTTTTCCTTACTTTTCCTTTATTCTCTACTATTCCTAAACCCTTAGAAATAACAGAATAAAGAGTCTTAAGTGCCAAGATAGTATGAGAGCTAGAAGTGGAAGGCTTTGATTATAGTAACGGGATTACGGACTGACTCTAGAAGTAGTTTAACTTCAGGTTTGTGCTAGTTGTATGGGTTGTGTTAGGTTTATGCTAGTTATGATGGTTTGGCTTGTTTCTTTGCCTTAAGACCTAGAAAAGGTCTAAAAATGATGTTCTGTGCCTATGTGTTATTAATTTGATGTTTTTCATTGCTTCCCTATGATGGAATAGATATATGTCATGTTATATAATGAAGCATACTTGCATGAAACATTCATGGCATGCATGGTGATGAAGGAAGGAAAGGAAAAGAAAGAAAAGAAAGCAAGTGATGAGGGTAGAGCTAAGCTCTGGGCATACTGGGTCAAATAACGATGATGGGATTCCTTTGAGGAATCATTTAGATTAATGACCTCCCAACGGGAGATAAGTCTTAAGACCTACAGTAGGAAATGGGTGCAAAGCACCATACAGTTAAATGCCCTCCTTTGGAAGATGAGTACCGATACCTACAGGGACCCAGTATGTGTGAAAGGAATGTGCACAATTACAGGAAAACAAGAGTAAATGTAAGAAACGAGGATGAGGAAGGATGCAAAGCATGATGGTATTCGATTTGCATGTATTGGAAATGCATTTTATGATATCCTTTGTGATGATGTTATTGATTGCAATGCTTGGTAGCTTGATATGTTGCTAAATTATACATGTGTGCCTGTCTATGTTTACCTAGCACCACTAAGTTTTATACTCAGCGTTTATCATTTGATGAATGTAGGTACAGAGCCTTCAGGAGAGCGAACAGAGAAGGGGTAGAGGTCGTCAGCAGAGGAAGGCTATTCTCGAAGTGGTACTGGACCTTAGGGGCATACTCTGACTTGTTTCTGTTAGTGTAGTTTGTACTAATCATAGAGGCAATAGTTAGTACTGTATTTGGGTGGTGATGTGTAATATAAGAACTTTGTTGTGTGAATTGAATCGTATTTATATAATTGAGTTGTTTGCCATTCCAATTCGTATGAATGAATGAACGTTTATCCAGGGTATGATGTGTTTCTTAGATGAATGTCATGCTGCAATTATCTTATCACCACTAAATACAAGGACGTGTACCCATACAAACTTTAATAGGATATAGAGATGATGTATCCCTTGTAGTGTGAGTAGCGATTTTCTTCAGAGGAGATTAACACTCATGCTACAGGAGCATGTTACTCCAAGTATAGGCTGGGTGTGACAAGATCCTTGTGGTAGAATACATAAGATTACCATTGAAGCATACAATTCTACTCAAATGTGAATGGTTTGATCCAACACCCAACATTAGTACAAAGGTTCATAATAAATATAAGCTTGTTGATGTTAATTTTTCTAAACGATTCAATAAATATGAGCATTTCATACTTGCATCACAAGCAATGTAAGTTCATTACTTGTTCTATCCAAGCTTGCATAAAGATAAAGTGGATTAGTATGTTGTTTGTAAGGTGAAACCCATATCAGTAATTGACTTACCAGAACAACGATTAACAAACACTACTGCATTTCAAGAAAATTCTCATGATAATCATGAAATTGATGATTCAGCCAATGATCATGTTCATTCCGTAAATCATCCTGATGGATGATTCATTGATATTACTGATGGTGAAGAAGATGACATTAATGATGATATCATGTTGAGTACAAAATCTAATGATAAAGTTGATGAAACTGACAATGCTAAAAGTGATAGAAGTGAATGATACGGGTAATTTTATGATATTATAAATTATTATCATATAAAAATATCATTATGTTATTTCTACTTTTCTTTATTTTATGGTATATTATTAATATTAATGATGTGTATTTCTAATTATCACATATTGTCATGTAGTTATGGTACAAGGACTTGGACGTGGAGGTCGACATCATCCCTATGCTACTATGCCATCTATGTCTTCCCCACATGCACCGACATCATGGATAGCAGCTACTCAAATATCTACACCACCACATATTCCTATTATAGATGTTGATTCATTGACTATAGCTGACATTGGTTCACAGTGAGCTGTAGATCATGATATGGCTACAGATCATGTTCTAGATTCATAGACATCTACATCTCCTGTTCCACAGTCATTTCCATTTACACCTTCTACTTCTGCATCTGGATGTGCACCAGCTTCTACATCTATTTCTGCTTCATCATCACCTACTACAGCATCTGATTTTGCACCAGCAGCTACAAGCTGGCGTAACCGTATTGAGTGTTATATTGACCATGGGATGTAAGATTTTCTACCTTTGCATTTCAATTATATTGTAACATGCATATATTTTGATATTTTTTCATATAAAATTTCAATTTTTTATAGATTGCAGTCATCTTATAGAGTGTCAAAACAGATAAGGGAAATATTTAGCCAAAGATTAGTAGTAAAAGGTACTTCATAGGCATCAGTACCATCACATGTTATCTTGCTATATTGGAAGGAGTTTAAGGTAATAAGTTGTTACTTAATGATTTCAATGAATTTATTACTAACTTTGCATGAAAATCTTAAATTTTTTTGCAAAAACAATTTCATTGGGATGAGAAAAAATTCTCTGTTGAGGTTATGTACCAGGCTTGGAGGGACAAGGCACCGGCACGGGAACCATTTATATCATTTTAAATTTAACACAAAATATAAAATTTATGGAAGTATGTTTCCATTAACACTTATAAATTTGGTGTAATGAGCACAAAGATATGATGAACAAATTCAAGGCTAACAAAAAGCAACCTATTTTTTGTCGTGATTCAACTTGGGCTACCTAGCTACATTATTGAGAGTTGCCTGAAACACAGCTACATAGTGCTAAGGCTTTGAGAAATTATCATAGTGTATCTGTACATGGCATTTCTACTCACACTTGTAGCTCAAAGACTATGTCTGGCCACAAGAGAGATTGGGTAACTTTGTTATTTTATTTTTAATCAATTCATTTTACTTTTATTTATTGCTTATTATCCATGTGTTTGCTTTTTAGATGGAGCAAAATGAGCGCCGAGAGCCACCACCTCATGAACTTTTCATGTATACTCATACACGAAAACATATAGGGTAAATTTCATCGATGACAGGTCACATGAGATCAATATAAGTATGAAATTTTTTACTAATATCATTGTAATTTATGCATGAAAATTAATGTCATTGTCATTATATTGTATAATTTTATTAGGATCGGGTTGCACATATATGGGAGGCAGCAACGCAACAAAATGACATCATAGATGACTCCCATATATACCTAGACGCTATAGGTAGGGCTTCAAAGGGATGCATTTATGGGAAAGGTTTAGAGGCTAATAGATACTATAGTGGCTTATTAGTTAGCACATCTAGGTGTGGAGCACCTGGAGGTTCTAATCATTCACAACCACATTTAAATGATGCTATTAGACAGGAGATTCATTATGTTGTATGTGCTGCCTTTATAGATATTGTTGATCATGCATTAGATGCATAGATCCCGATAATTTGTGATCGGGTTGTACAGCAGTTATGAGTTAAGTAAAATGTATCTGCACTATCTTCCTCCCAACCAGACCATTCTACTCCATCTGGTGATGCCACTACTGCAGTTGATACTTCTGTTCCACCATTAGCAGCTGCTCCTTCTGATTCTATTGCACCAGATCCTGATACTAATGCACCCCCAATGATGTATTGCTCTATACTCTTTTAATTTATTATTTTGTTTACTTTACTTTTTTATTTGTATTGTTAAACTTTAATGACATTATTTTATTTATATCATACTTCATGAATTAATTGTACAGTGATTATTTAGATTGAATTCTAGACTTAGGAGTGGGAGAAGTTTGTGAATGATTGATGTGAGAATTATAGAAGTATTATTTTAACAGGTATCAGATTATTAGATCTTTATATTATAGAGGAAATTCTGTTGAATTTTTAGCAAAATTAATAATTTTTATAATTTTATGTAATAATATTTTAATTCAAATTTCAAGTATAAGTTTATATAAAATTTTATTATAATTATATCCAATTTTTCATATTTTAAAAAAATATTAAAATATTAAAAAATTAAAATCAATTAATTTTTAAGTTTAATGACGGAAATAGCTACGGAATTTTGTAGCTAAATAGCTACGGACTTAGCAACGAAAACATTCCGTAGCAATTTAGCTACGAAATTAGCAATGGCAAAATAGCTCTGTCACAATATCGCTACAAATCAGAGATAAAATTTTGATTGCCATTTAGCTTCAAATATAGTTATGGAACTATTTCCATCATTAATCCGTAGCCAAATCCATCATAATGAATTTAGCTTCAAATGGTTTAGCGACAGAATGTTACCGTCGCTCTTTTCGTCGCTATACAAAATAGCAACGGTAAATTCCCTTATAACGATGGTAAAGTTTCGTAGCTATTTTACTTGATTTTTGTAGTGAATATTCACCGATCTTTAACATTTCCAGTTATTCTCTAGCTCAAACATCCTATTTTAACTTTTAAAACCATAATACATACATGAAAGCATCTTTAGTTGAGAATCAGCCAAAGCAAACTAAGAAAGAAGAAGAATGTTGTGGCAATTTCATAAAGAAGAAGAAGGAAAATTATTGTTGCTTGAAACTTGAAGTGATGGGGGAAAAGATTTTGGATTAATATGAAGGGAAAAGAAGAAATAAACAAGAAGAAGAGAAGTGGTGGTGAGAGCTTCGATTTTTGAGGTATGGTGGAAAAGGAGATAAGAAAGGAGTAGTCTTATTCCTTTCTAAATCATTCCTTGGTTTAATAGAATGGTTGCACTTGGTTACAATGCATACACACATGATATCACGCCCTTCCATCCCACTTTACATATATACATTTATATAATACACTATATACATACTAATACTTATATATACACGCCCAAATCACCATATAACATATATATATAATATTATATCATATAATACATTATAATATAATAAAATATAATATGATATAATAAAATAAAATAAAATATCTCCACAAATACATGGTATATATGTAATTCAAACGTATTTATTATTTTTATTTTTATACATACTTAAATATTATTTTAGCTTCTTAAATTTATATATATATATATATATATATATATATATATATAGATAATCACCACTTAAAAATCTTATACATTATAACCATCACTTAAAATCAAGTTCACATATATATTTAAATATTCTTTTGAATTCTATATACATATATCACATATAAAAATAACATTTGCACACTTACCGAACATTCATCTCGATATTTTACTTATATATTATCGCATCATTTATTATTCAATAATTTCACTAATTATTATCATGTCAGTTTCCTAACATATATCGAATAACATATCATTCACTTTCCATTTCATATTCGCATATCATACAATTCCATATTTAATCTCAATCACATACACATATATAAAACAATACACATCACACATATATTCAATTCAGTATGCTAAAAGTGAGGATGTGGCAGAAGTGTTGGTTGTATCAATGGTGATAGTAGAGAGCAAGTAGTTTATGATAATGAGGAAGTGGGTCTTATCGCCATCGTCGATGGTAATAAAGGAATATGGGCTAGCGATTAAATTTAAGGCCCCCAAACCATATGACCTTTAAAGGGGAAACTAATGGGTGATTAAGCTTCACCAATTGGGCTATTGGTTTGTCAGCTGCTACAAGGAGGAAGGTGGAGAAGGTAGAGGAGTGAGTTCAACAAGAGTGTTAGTGATGGTGAGGAGTTGATTCTTGGTGCACTTGTGATGGTAATTATGAAGTTGGTTTGTCGGCTGCTACAAGGAAGAAGGAATTTGCGTATGGGTTTGGTTTTTTTGAGAAGAAGAAATGTTTAGTAAAAATATGTTTATGGTAGATATTGGAGAAGTAGGGCCAGGAATTGGAAGAATTGTAGAATTAGAATTTTGGTTTTGAGGAAAATAGGTAGGATTTGAGGAACTAAGCCCTATAAAATTAAGGATAAAAGCATGTCTATCTCCTCTCCATGCCTCCTCTTCAAGCAACTTAATATAGGGATATTCCACCTCCAAGAACCATTTATCCAAAGTTTTAAATTGCAGTTTAGACCTAAAATTAGAATAAGCTATGCCTTATGATATAATTAAGGGCCTGAAGCAAAGCTTAAATATTAAAACTAAGTTTCATACATAATGATTTTTTTTATCAAGTCATTCATTTTGTAGGGGATAATTATTTAGGTTTAATTTTAATAAAACCAATAAATTTAATTTTAGATAACCATAATTAATTTATTTAATGAATTAACTTAATTTAGTTAATTAAATTCAAGCTAGTTTATTGATTGAATTAAATAATAATATAGCAGTTATTAGGGCTTGAACATGCAAAAAGGAAAAGGGAAGTGGATGTTGAGTTTGGAGACATGTAATTGATTTTTAGCTAAATTCATATAAATATTCGATGTTGAGTTTGGAGACATGTAATCCACCAACATTTCTTTTAATGTACATTTCTTTAAGCCAACTTCATTTATTCATAATTTCTTCATCAAATTTAATCTCATTCTTTAAGTTTTTATCTTCGTCATGTTCAAAGTAAAATTGCTATAAAAAAATTTGAGAAATTGCAATTATCATATGTATTTATTTGAAGAAATTAATTCCTTTAACATGTTCATGGTTTAAACCATAAAATCGTGTCAAATAGAGAGTGATGCATTCCATTATTTGATGCTAATCTAAGTATTTTACATTCATTATATTGCTTTTGAGATTTTTAGATTGTTAAAATTGTGTTTATACTTTCAATTAACTTGTAACTGTTTCTAAAGAAATATGTATTTACATTAAAATCATTATAATAAAGAAACATGTAAATGGATTTGTACATTTTTTAACTAACAATAAGATTAAATATGTTTCAATTTTAAAAAATCATAATTTTAATTTCATGAATTTCATTATTTCGGTGAAATTTAAGTTTTAGGAACAAAATGAATCTCGTAAAACAATTTTAGAGGACCTTTTACCTGTAAAGGTCATGTAGCAAAATTATTGTGGAAAAAGAAAAACAGGAATCATGCTGATACAAAAACGGCTACATGTAAGAAGATAATGAAAGGAGAGAAAAGTGAGGTGTCACATTCCTAGGGTAAGCGTCAAAGCCACGTGTATGGTCAAAGCAAAAAAAAAGAGGGGGGAGGGACACGCACGCTGTCTAAAATCGTCTGTACAACGTTGCATTATAAAGGTAAGTAGAGGTATCACGCCTTTCTGAGGTACGACATGCTCCCATAGAATAATTAATAATCTTCCTTAAATGGAAACCACTAATTACTCTACGAAGGATACGTGAATTTTTTTAAAAAAATATCTTACGGAAGTATTTATCCTAAATATATTCTTACATTTAATATCTTTAATACTACTTAAAAATTTCTTATTTAATTAGTTAGAACTTGAAACCCTTCCAAGTCCTTTCCTTTGAAGAGACTTCTGCTAAATTGGTGCTTTAGGAATCCATGCTTGACATCATTTGTTAACCTGCGTCCATCAAATGACGAACACTGAGTATATCACTCAGTGGTGGTTAAATAGAATATACTAAATTCAATCTTTTGTATTAAAAAAAAACAAGTCGATTAAACCATAGCAATCTTTCTATAGTATAAGCATAGAACCATGTAAAAGTTTACTTCTAGATAACACTGTTATGTAATACAATATTTATTTGATTCTGTAACATATTTGAATAATCCTTCAATTGATGTCATTATTGTGTCTAGTCTATTTCCATATATGCACGTATCATCTATTTATCCTTGGATTTATAATTCTTTTTGAAATATTTCTAATTAATGTAATCATTTATCTCGTATATTAATAAAAAAAAATAGTTACACAACTAAAATCATTTCATTATTGTAACACGTCTATAATACCCATAACTAATATCAATAATTTCATAACATTTCAGGATTTTATAAAATCCTGTAATTAGTTTAAATGCCCCTTTTTTTTAATATATATGTTTCCTTAAATTTATATTCATAATATAATTAATCATATTAATTATATTCTCTACCGATAATTAACATGAATGACATCAAAAATATTTCTTATAATCCTCATGTTATTGCCATTTAGTAATATAAACTCTTTTAACTGTTTTCTATAACGTCTACTTATAACCATATCTATAATTAATTATAATCCAACATAACATAGAATAAAGTTATTATTCATTAAAATACTCATCTAATCATAACTATAATGGATATCCTATTCAAAATATTTTTTTTTTTTACTCTCAAGCATAAGCCCCATTCATTGTATATAATTCATTATAAGTAATACAATGTAATATTTATTATGAACTTCAAATTGGCCATTTTCCATTGTTTATTTCTTGTATCAACTCAACTCAGCAGTATTATGAAAATACGAGCATATACAACATTATTCATACCATAAAGAAACTATCATGTTTCTGCATCTTTTATTTATGTGCACTTGCGGTGCTATCATATATTGTTTAATTAACTTTCATGATATATGAATGATAATGTGTAATTTTGAGAATGCATTCATGATATCCAACCTCCCTCTTATTTTCCCGAATCATTGTATTTTATTGCCCTTTTTCATACTGGGCTATTTCATGAGCGCGCGGGGTACTGGGTCTTGCATTCATTTCATAACATTACAGCGGTTCCACATACTAGAACCCTTTTTCTATTCATTTCATATCATTTTTGTTTCTCATTATTTCCCGTAGAAATTCATTTCATAATGCCCAAGTACCCTTTTCATGTATTATTTCCTTTTATTCATTCATTTTCCTCCTTCTTTATTTCTCCATGACATGTCATGTATCTAAATATGTCATTTAATGTTTCATGACATGTTATAAATGCTTTATGCTATGATGCCAAAATAAACATACACATATAGCATGTTATCATATCAAACATCATCTATTTCCTAAGTTATGCACCTCATATAGTATGATTTTCATACTTCATTATATAAAACATTCATTTCATATAACATCTATTTCATGTAGCACACAACCCAATTAGCATCAATTCCATTTCGTACATTCATTAATAATAATATAATAAGAATCACTTTCATAATGCGAATACATAAATATTTAAACGTATAATCCATCATTCATCAATAAATCATTTGATTTCCACAAACAACTACAAAACCTCATATATTGATTAATGTATAAAATCATAATCATATGCATATAGACTCATACCATAAAATTCAATGATTACGTATTAATCCTTGATACAAATCATACTTTTAAAATCAACTCATTCTTTGCAATTCCCATCATAAAATTTATGCATTTTATCATATAATTTATTCTTCCTTATTTAAATATTCCATGACATATAATCAATAGGCTTTGTTGTCATTAATTATTTTATTCATTTAAGTAATTTACCAAGAATAATTTTCTCACATTTTCTTTTTATATTCATATAATAAAATATTCATTTTTTTTACATATTTTATCACTATGTTTAACATATCATCATCATCTATAACATATAACCATTAATAATAATCATATATTATTATTAATGATTTATTTCTAATGTCATAACCTATTCACATTTAATGATTTATGCCTAACTATCATTTTTATAAACTTTCTAATTACAAAATGTCATAACATCATAAATTATTAAATGAGTAAGTCATTGTATGTGTGTAAGAGTAGCGCGCCCCGGACGCGAGAGCGCTGCACGCTGTTCAGCGTGAGATGCCGTGGTGCTTGCTCTCAATGACGAATTTCCATAGTTGATTGGTCTTTAACCTAGAAAGATTGCGTCAAGTTGAAAATGGAGTCGCCACCTAGTTTGTTTTGTCAATTCAATTGAATAACAAGAAAACTAGGAAATAAAACCCGGGCCTTCCTGTGTTGGAAAGTGGCCTGAATTTCTTCAGAGTTTGGGTTCGGGATTTCGAATTTATTAATGTTCCATTTTATTATGTTCACTTATTTAATTTTAACGAAAGCTCCTAAGCACACAATTAGGTTCAAGTTTAATTAGCATACACTTACATGGCATAAGGCATTCAAAGAGGCATATCACAAATTATAAAGCATAAAGAAAGCGGTAAATGCAAAAAAGTAAATGCAAAATAAAAGTGTGGATATTTAAATACAACCCACCAAAAATAACCAAAAGCAAATAAAAGAAAATAAAACATTAGGGTATTTAATACAACCCAACCAAAATAATTAAATAAAAAGGAATAAAGCAAATAAAATCCTAGTTTTGGGCCCAAAGCCCAAATACTTCCTTCAGAATCCAAATGGGGCTTGTTGTGATTGGGCCTCGGGCCCGGCTAAACATCCATGCATATGCTTATCCTTCACCTTTCCAAATTAACCTAATTAACTGCAAAATCATACTCAAACGCATAAAAAGGAACAAATGCAAGAATAAGAATGACATTAATCATGAAATCAACGCACGAATCATGTAAACAGACATAAATAATCAAAAGGAAAATGCGAAAATCAAGAAAACAAATCATATTTTCAGATCATACGCGATCGCGTATGATATGGTGATGATCATATGCGCAGGATGTAAAAACATATGCACGGGATTTAAAACATACGCACGGATCACGGAAATCAAACAAAATCACACAGATACGCCATAGAACATATAAATCACATGAGTTCATCTTTAGACATTCAAATCCATCATTCAAGCTACAAAACTCAAGGTTTTGATACGTAAATCACGCGGATAGGCTTAAAATAATATAGGGAAAATGCGGAAATCAAGAAAAAATTTGACACATACGCGATCGCGTATGTTATTGAAATTAACATACGCAATCGCACATGATCATATGCGATCGAGACAAACAATGAGAAAAATCACACATGCGGACTTAAAACATAACATAGATCATTCG
>CANYBF010503692.1:0-15092 GCA_948192965.1 Dalechampia spathulata
TATCATAGAAATTTCATATATTCACAAATTATAAATGCATTTAAGCTCACGTATTGCAGAATGTGACTTATACGATCCTTAATCAACCTTACTTCATAAATTATGTTTACTCCTTATAAAATCATAATGTAACTGTATTCCTCAATCGTATGCATTTTCATACTTACATAAATATTTTGCCTAGATACACGTGTAAATTATCGCTCGATTTCATTTTACACGTCCAATGAACTTATTCTAAAATCATCTTCTCATCATTTCCTAATTCCCGATATCATTTAACTTTTATTCCACATCATCACCCCTATTTTGATCATACAGGGGATAATTTAAATTTCCTGAATTAAGAATTATTTTTGTGCCAAAACTGAGGATGTGACATTGATGAACTTTATTGAACACCTTGATGAACTTATTGAATATCTTAATGAATTTGAAGAACGCCTTGAGGATCTTGAAGAACATCTTGAGGACTTAAGAATTTGGGGAGCCTTAAGTCTTAAGTGCTTGTTGCTTCTAGCTTCTGAATGTCATTTTTGCAATGAAAGGAGCTCCCCTATTTATAGTGATATAGAGGAATAGAGTTTGATAAGATTGAACTCCTATCTTATTACTTTAAAGTAATTGAATTACATTTGGTTTGTATCAAGATAATTATCACTTTATTTATTTATTATTTTAATAGTATTTATTTAACTATTAAAATAATTTAATTTTAGATAATAAATCAAATAATTTGATTGGTTTAAATCTATTTAATTTATTAAATTAAAGTAATTATTTAATCTAATAATTTCATAGATCAAAATATATTAAATTAATATAAAAATTTATTTAAAGAATTTTGATATTTACAGTATTTTCATGGATACTTAATATTTTTTCAGATCTAACATGCTTTTGTTAATTTCAACCATATACTTTCATGACTATCTTTTTCATAACTGACACTCTTCAAGAGTTATGGTTAATACAAATAATTTACAAAACTTATAATTTACAGAACTTATAAGTTGAAAAATTTTTAATGAATGTATAAAATATTTTATAGTATATATTTCAATGAATTTTTATCATGATATTTTATCTTTTCTCTTAGTATTCTAATATTTTTATAAAAAAAATAGAAAATAAAAAGGCCTAAAAACATGATTTTTATACAGTGATATAGATATTTACTAGAGAAAAAGATATCCATACAGTAAATCAGAAAAAATTGGAACATTTATACATTAAATTTATAATTTTTTTAACAAAAATGGGCAATTATAATGTAAAAGTTTCATTGCAAATGAAAAAAAATTAACATCATATTCAATATAATATCTAACAAAAACAAACCAAAATCGCGACAGTCACAAATTGAACAAATGTGGGATTCTTACATATGGACAATGTAAGATCGATCCTTCAATGGAAAAAGAATCTTGAATGATTATAGAAACCGAAATTATTAAAACAAGTTTAAGAAAAAGTTACCTTTAAATTGATAAATAGGAATAGCACTTTGATGATTTAATCATGAAAGTTTATACGGAAAAAAATAAAAGCAAAGTGCATTGATGAACACTGTATGAGTAAAAAAAAAATGTAGATGAACACTGTGTGAGTAAAAAAAAATGTAGGAAAGGACAAAAAAAAAAAGGAGAGATTATCGGAACTGGAATTACATATTCTTTTCAAAGAAAAATCCTCTCATTTCCTCATCTTGTCTGTTTAATTTTTGAAAATGTAAAAATTGAGATATTTTAACGATTAATATGGTAAGAGAAACTCATCAGTTCATCTGCCTGTCCTCTGCACCTTCCATTATCCTCAAGGACATCTAGTCCCTAGATATCATAACTTTCTTCGATTGTTCAATATTTTAAATGTCAAATTATAATTTATCCGACATTTTAAAATTACAGTGATTTAATCCAAAATACAATGAGATAAACATTACTTTATTCTATAGATGAGAGACCATAGCAAGCATACATCCAAGTGAAAACTCAATCACGACGAGGGAATGAAGGAAGCAATCAAATGGGTTCTTTCAAATGGATAAGACAAGAAAGAGCAGACAATCAAATTCCTGCACATTGGTAAATTAGACTATGCCAATAAACAACTTCAACCCCGTTGAGCAAACATAGCATAGAATAAATAGGCTACATACACAATTACAGTTCGTCTTGGTAGGTTGGTGAGAGATTACCTTAACCAACAAAATGAATACACAGTCGATCAACTTGAAAAAGACGAATTAACACCCGAAAAGGACTCTGTGAGCATCGATAAACCAACTCTAATCTAACTGCCCAAAGAACAGTAGCAGTCACAACCAATGAAAAAAAAAATTCCTTTGTTAACTGATTACTTGAAATGATACAGCAGACCAATAAAATACGAACTAGTCTTTCAGCAGCCGAGCCTCGAACCCGCCCTCAGCTCTTTTTACTAGATTGTATGGCATGTGGGTTCCTAGAAGTTTATCCCATATAGAGAAGAATGGCTGCGAGTAATTATACTTGGTACCTTGGAGCTGATGATGGATGTCGTGATAAGCAGTGTTGTTCTGGAATAAAATGTGAAAGATGTTCCCAGGCAACCAAAGTCCACAATGATCATCCACAGTTTTAACCACAGCAAAGCAGAAGAAAATTACACCTGTTCGTGCAGTCATTCCTGACACTAAAAAGGAGATTGCGCCACCAACTGTATCAAGCAGAAGACCCTCTAGTGGATGATTGTAGAGGGCTCCGATTGCATAAGGAACAACTAGCTTATGATGCTGAGAATGGACGTGACGATATAAGAATTTATTCTGATGCATATAGCGGTGGACAAAATATTGCCATGTGTCCATGACGAACATAGCAATAATGATCTGCATGATTTGGATCGGAATGGAAGGCTGGACTGTGATTCCGGATGCATCAGGTGTTGCGGTCAGCTGCAGCAAAGCAGGTGGAATTACAAAATAATCCATGGATAGTATAATAATTATCAAGTGTCAATTTGACTGAAAAAACTCTACTGATGGAACAACTCTGTCAAGTAATTGATATTTGATACCCTTTTGCTCATCTACATCCTACTGCCCTCATTAACCGACAGATACACTTCATGTAACACAATGGCTTGTTAATCCATTAAGCATCAACCAATTTAACGTCTCTCCATTGGAAATTGTTTGACAAATGCTGAGGAACAAACTAATTTGAATTTCCACTTAACAAACTAATACAGAGCACCAATTGAAAAGCAATAAAAGAAAATGGTCCAATACCAAGCAATGAATATCAACACCGCATATTCAGCTATAAAAGCAATTCAAGGCAGACAAATCCATGAACTCCACCATGCAGCAGATTTCTCATGTAATAAGGACAGAATCTAAACATAAATCAGAGTTCTGTTTTTCCATCAGACAGATGATCAACTGAAAACCTTTCTGCTAAGGGTTGATACTGAATTTCGCATATAAGATTAGGTGTGCACAAGCAAGCCCATGAGTGCACAGAGATAAAGTAATAAAGGTGGCAGTAAGTACTTAGATACTAGAAAAGAACATTCACTTTTCTCCAACCTTTCCCTTTTCTCACACTAAATTTCCAACAGATAATGAAGGAACAACACAAACTAAAAAAAATCATGGTGGCCATAACTACCGACAAAGGTTCACAGCTTTCTGCTTACTTAAAGGTATCAACTGCCTTAAATCACAAAAGCAAGCTTCGTGCACAAATTCAATTATTTCAAAAAAGTGAATTGAGAAGACATAAAAGCCATCATAAATTCATGAAAATTCAAGATTTTGATAAAAGGTTTCGGCACCAGACATGAAAGGTTTGTGTTGTGTTATTAATTATCAGCAGACATTACAAAATATTACAACAAACATAAAGGTGCTCATGCTCAATGAGAGTTCAGCAAAAGACCTGTAACAAATCATGGGAAACTAAAATCTGATATATATTAAACTAAGAACTTTCGATTTCAATCCAGAAATTCAAGCCAAGGGCAAGAATTACAATTCAATTCCCCTCAACTCAACAAAACTAAGCTTTAGCCCTATGTTGATTAGGGTCAGCCAAATGGATTCCCATTCTACGGGTCTGCTTGGCCTTGCTTTTTAAGGTCAAAATGTACCTTTTGAATTAATCGTTTCATTTTTAAAATTTTTTTATGAAACTACTCTTTCCAAACTGTTTTTCTGGAACAGTTTTAATTAAAAAAATAAAATTGAAAAATGCTTTTCCGTGACACAATGCCAAACGGAACTTGCATCCTACATGATATTCATAGACAATAATTACAGTGCCTTTAAAACCTCTTTTTCAAGTCTAAAGATAGAATAACAGCTCATTCAAGCATTTAGATTTAGAATATTTCAAAAACAGGTTCCAACAAAAAGGAAAATGTCTTAAATTGAATTTAAAATTCTTTTCTTGATGAAAAGAATAAAAAAAAATACATCTCTAGTCAAATGCTATGAGCTCACTCTTGAAATCAAATTTGATCTCAATTATTTTCTTTTCACCCACCAAGCTAACAAACACATTCCTCATCCAATGCAGGGTTTCAGATACTATACGCCTACAACACAGGATACAGGATGACTTTCTGAATTAGCAACAGTATGCTCCATCTACTTCACTATTATTTTAGTTCTTCCACAGTCCGATTGAAGCACCATGTTTAAAAAAGTTACATGAAGTCACAATTAACATATATGAAAAGGATGGTCATCCCCAAAAGCAAATGACATTGTAATCAAATATATGGAAACAATAACGCTAAGTTTAGGTACTAACCCAAAAGAGACCATGAGCAACAATCGCTTGAACGAGTTGTTGAAGCAAGACACCCTTAATAACTTTTGGCAATGGCACCAAGTTCTTCTCTTCCTCCTCTTTCCTAGTATGCAATCTGTATTTATCCAAAGGTGGCAGTAGCTGATAAAAACCAGCATACAACCAATACACAACAATTGGGGCAAAAGTACCCATTACTTCATCACTTGCATAACCTTCCCAAAACACCATTTCTGATCAAAATTTACAAGTCCCTGAAAAAATATTCCCCTGTTATCTAATTTGAAACTTAAATCACAGCATCAAAAACTTCTCCACATTTGGTTAAAGATCTACTAGTGAATGACCATTCCACTTAACCTGAAAACAATACAGAAAGAGTAAATAACAGTTCAAACTTCAATCGCAACCTCTTTTATTTCATTGAAAAAAAATAAAACAGAAGTTTTCAAATTTCTATTAGTTACATTATCATAATTAATTGAGTTTCAAATTTGAAAAAGAAATAAAACATAAAAATAACTATTCATTTTCTACAAAATTCTTTTAAGAAAAATACAAAATAATAGTTTTAACTTTGAACACGTATATTAGAAATTAAAAAGAAACAAACACAAAATAAATTAAAGCTAAAAATTTAATGACTTATTAAAAAAATTCTCTGCAGAACAGAAAAGATCCAAAATTTAAAATACAGTAACAGAATAATCAAGAAACTTACAGAGAGAGATCAGATCTGCTAAGCGGCTGAAACTTGTTCGTCTTTGTTTCAGAAAAATTATCTGTAGTTAAAGGTAACGTGTTTGCCAGAGAGAGCGAGGGGGGGAATTGCCGGCTCTAGATTGTAAAGTTCGACGATGCCTCCTCACTTGCCCTACTCCCCCGTCTCTTCTGCTACTTGACCTCTTATTTTTCTGTTTCTTGCTTCCCTGTTTGGCAGACCAGAAAATTTGTGTTACCTTCCTTTCTCCTTGATTGATTTTAACGATATTAAAAACTTTTAATTAATATTTTTTGAATTGAAAATTTTAATTTAATGAGTTGAACCCAAAACAAAGTTTATAGTAATAATTAACAACCATCCATTGACTTTTTTATCTGAAAATTCAAAAACAGGACTTTTAAAAATTATCGACATTCTTGCGTAGAAGTTCGAGAAATATGAATCTTTATAAAAAAAATAAAACCCGTTCAAGAAAAGAAAAATATATTTTTAAATTTGAACCTTTTCGTTTAATATGATAAATTACGTTTAATTCATTTTAGTTATTTAAATATATAATTAACATTTAATGATTTAGAATCAACTATTGGAATGAATAGCATAAACTAATATCTTTATATTCTAAGTATGTAATTATCTTCTCTATTGATAGTAGTGATCCTTAGGGTGTGTCTAATCAATGACATTATGTATTAATGATAATTATTTAAGGTATTATTTATGATAAATAAATTGTAATACAAAATTTTGAATTTGTATGAGAGAATTTGAATTTGCATTAGTAAAATTTTATCTGTAAAAAAATTAAAATAATTTGAAAATTTTTGAATTTTCATAAGTATGAATTTTTTTTATTTTGATAGAATTTAAATGCTCATTCAAAAAATGAGTTTTTCAAATTCTTCTTTTTTATTTATGAGAAAATATAATATATTTGATTCTATTATTATAATGTCATTAAATTTCATATTTTTATATTCTTTACCAAATACATAAATTTGAAATTTCATTTGATTTTAAAATCATAAGTGATAATTTTTTATGTATTTTATAAAGTCATAGAAGATAAATTCTTTTTATACAAATAAGATCATAAAAACTTTAAAGTAATATTTATCATTATAATAAAATTAATTTTTTATGCATTATTAGTTTTTAATTAATTGATATTCAATTACATATATTATATAATAGTAATAATTATTTAATTTATTATTTATCATGATTTATTTTAATATTCAATAATAAAAATTTTTATAAGATAATATTTATAATTATAATATAGGTGTGTGTGAGCATGATAAATTCGTTTTAATTTTCATGAAAATTAATGTTTTAATTTTTAAAATTAATATTTAAATTGATATAATTAATTTTTAATGACATATTTTCAATCAATTTAATATTTCTTTCCTATATATTTATAATAATATAGTTATATCTCTATTACTACACCTGAACATTTGTCCAAAGATATTAAACAAATGCAATTTTGATTTTGAAAAAATTTAATGTACATAAGTTGAATTTGAATCCTTATGTATGATATAATTATAATATTATTCATCGTGATGGTTTATATATATAAATCTTCATATATAGTTAATATCATAGAATATGAAAATCATTATTTATATAATTAAAATATTTAAGAATGATTTGGTAACGGTTAAACTTTTATTAAAAATTAAAGTTACTAAATTATGAAATTTATGAATTCAAAATTCTTTTATGTAAGCTATTGCTAAAGTGTAAGCCAAATTTTTTTATGAAGTTTCTTATTATAAGCAATTGTATTTTGTTTAACACATATTATGCACCAGAACTAGATAGGCATTTCATGATATTTATTCATGATAATTTAAATTTAAATATTTAATGAATAATTATAAGATAGAAAATAAAAACCATCTATGAATATAAATATAAAACATTCATATTATAAAAAATATCATACCCATATATGAAACTGATAGCTTACATCAAATAAATAATAAAACTATTATTATCGGGCATTATTCTATAATTTAATGGTGAGTGTCTTAGATGAATTTCGGTTTTTTCAATCTAATAAATGTGCACCTGACTTCTAACTAAGACAATTATAATTCTTAAATTCCTTATGACAATTTATTTTTACTTCACAAAAGTTAATAAATGAAATACTTAAAAGGAACATAAATTGATGGAGAAATTGAAAGAATATGGTAGTTTGCATTGAGGAAGTATGGTAAATACATGAAAATTAAAAATGAAACAAACTATTTGCCCATAAAATTTTTGCTAGAATGAAAACAAAATTGTTGTTGTTGATTCTTTTAGTCTATAATTTTCTACTTGGTTGATTGATTGATTATTTTTTATATCAAGAACTAGTAAAAACTATACATGGGTCATTTTCTACTTGGTTGATTGATTGATTATCTTTGATATTAGGAACTAGTAAAAACTATATATAGGTCGTCCTCCAACCCTTTCTACTAACCACCATTGTCCCACATCCAAACTCCATATAATGTAGCTTGAATTAACATAACAAATTAACTACCATTGCAATTAATTCAATCAACCCCAATTAATTGAATGAAACTCAATTCAATTGAATTAATTAAAATATTAATTATTAATTATTAGCTAACGATTAAATTTAATGAGCTCGAATAAATTGAATCTAAATAATTATAATTATGGTTGTAAATCTATGACTTACATTATTTTAAAAATAAATAAATAAGATTAAAATGAAATCAAAATATCATAATCATGATTATTGATTACCATGATTTTAACCTATATTTTTCCTTTATTATAATATCATTTCAAGCATTATTTTCATGTTTTTTCCTTCAAATATAAGTATATAATATAGTAATTTATGCATTTTCCATCATTTCATGCATCACACTCATATATTGCATTATTAGCATAAGATCATGCATTTTCTTCATATATGTTGCATAATTTATATGTTTTTTTTAGTTTTGACATTAAATTTTTACATGTCATTCCATTTTAGTTTTTAATTCAATTATGTTTAACTTTAGATTTGCATATTCTATAGTATTTGATGCTCATTTCATGCATTAATATGCAAGATCTAGGTCCCAAGGTCATGTTTTAGTCACACAGCTTGTGTTAAGTGCATTTCATCCTTTGAAATCCCTTTTTTTTTTTATCATTGTCGAGTCTTACATGACTCATGTGAAGGTTTACACGAGTCGTGTACCCCTCATTCCCTTCATTTTTTACCATTTATGCATCATATGAGCCTTACACAAGTCATTTGGACCATTTTAACCATGATTTCTCATGTTTTTTTGATCCTGAATTGAAGCCGTTTGATCATTTTTTGAAGGGTCATAATGGTACATATGAAAATACCCTTTTCTAGGAGTTTTACGTGTGATATAGGGTAGAAAATTAAGAGTTTTTTAGAGTAATTATTCCACATCATGGGGTGGTTATTTCAGAATGTGGGAATGAGGCATCATACATTATTAAAGAATTAGGTTAGGGTTTTAGGATTTAGGAGAGATAGTGTCACGCCTTTTCACCGTGACATGCTCCCGTAAAATAATTAATGATTTCGAGTACTTGGAAAACACTAATTACTTTACAAGGGATTCGTATGAACTTTTTTTTATTCGTGTTGATTATATACATGGTTAATATTTACCGATGCGCCATTCTAAATTATTGCGGAAGTCTAGTCCCTATGATACATTCATACATTCACTGCCTGACATATTAATTTAAATTAATTAATCAATTTAATTGCTCCTATCCAAGTCCTTGTCCTCAGAGTACTGCTGAATTGGTCCTTTAAGAATCCGTGCTCGCCCCCATCTGTTAATCTGCATTTATCAAATGACGAACGCTGAGTATAAAACCCAGTGGTGCTTAAACACATAACATGAGAAATATAATCATTTATAACACATAATGTAACAAGCTATATAAACCAAAATATCATAATATCAGCTTACCAATATTCATTTAGAATATTAATTCTACATTTCCAAGGTATATCAATATTTAATTGATTTTCTACAATATCAAATCATAATTCATTCCTATTTATCACATATGATTATCTTGCTTCAGGTATATCATATTATTTACATATCGTCTTCCTGTATTTATATTATCATCATGTATATCATCTCATTACTATTGTTACATTCTCACGTATTATAAGATTTATATCACAGAATATCTCATCATTCCTCAATTAATTAACACCCAATATATCACCTTATCATTTAATTAAATATCCTTATTTAAGCATGTTATACCACCAATATGTTTATTTCATAATGTAATAAACATGTTACGAATATCATCATCATAGTCAACATCAATAATTCATCATCATTATCATCATCATGATTCATATAAATGCATTGATTAATTATCATTCTCAATACCATCATATATATGTCATGGTATGAATATCAATAATGATCAATTTCACTTATAATAATCATATCAAATAAATCACCACCATATAATTCATGATTTATGTCATGGATGAGAATGCATTTATGTTATGCATTCTCCCTCATATTTTTCTGTATCATCTCATTTCATTTCATTGCCCTTTTTTTCATATTGGGCCATATCATAAGCGCGCAGGGTACTGGGTTCAACATTTATCTCATATCTATGGTTCATCTCTGGAACCATTTCACATTCATTTCACATTCATAATTCCCAAGTAACCCTTCTCAATACCATTTCATCATTTCCTTTTTTTTTTCCTTCCTTTATTTCTCCATGTCATGTATATGTATGTACCAATTTGTTCGTGACATGGTTTGTATGCTTCATGCTATTATGCCGAAATAACATATGCAATCATGATGATATCATCTTATATATCATAAAATTCATATAACATAATTTCATAAAACATTTATTTCACATTACATTCTTCAAATAGCATATATTTCACAAAGCATCAATGCATACAGATTTCATTTTATATCATATAATTCCCATTTAAATTATTTGATCATCATTTTCTGATTAAATTTTAATTTATTTACTTTGGTTATATATCTCAATATAGAAATTCATCAGCCTTCATTCATAGCTGGATATTATTATCATTTATATTTAAATACTTAAATTATCATCCATAATAAATGGTATTTAAATATACCTTATAAAATAAAATTCATAACATATACCATTTTATTTTATCCTATAATATTTTAATCTCAACTATTTTAGAATTTCGTACAAATTTCTGATACGTATTTTACCCTCAGAATTTTTTATTTACTTTCTTTCTATTTAATGTATTTATTTCTGTAAATACTATATTTATTTGCTAATACTCATTTATTTATCACATTATACCATTTCACATTTTTCATAGTTATATTCCATAATTATCAACTATCACTCTTATTCATGATATGATAATATCATCATAAAAGAATCCTATCATTTAATTCCACTTATCAAAATAAGAACTCATGATATAATATTAACAAAATAAACATTGCTCCAATTAATCGTATAAATATGTCTATATATTATTTAATAAATTTATAATATCATCCTTAATGATTTTTTTTTAATATCAATGACATTTAATTTAAATATCATCATTAATAATTGAAATCATATCTATCACAAATGTTATATCAATATCATATGTATAATGTATTAACTTCATGCATATTATATGATTATGCATATCATGTCAATATCAATTTCGTATTTAGATAATAGCAACCATCATATTAAATACATCATTATTTAATTAACATGACATATCATAATTCATATATATACCATGATATGTTATATTTAATCCTTTAATAATTCCTATGAAAACATAACTTCAAATAATTTTAAACATTCATATAAAATAAAAGATAAAACATGTAATCACATGTTAAGAAATTTAAGGTAAGTTCGTACTTACCTGTCGACCCATTTAAAAGGAATCAGCTAAAAAGCACAAACCTGATTTTCTGTTCCTTTTTACGTTCCAGTTGTTTGCATCAATTTCCTTTCTCTGAATCATATAGAATATATATTAACATCTATCTTTACTTAACTATCTTAATTAACATTTATCATACTTGCATATATATCTATATATATCAATTAATCATATTTCTTATCTTATTTCAATTCTTCTTACTTAGCATAATATTTCTAGGTAATAATATTCAACATTATCAATTTATTTTACTATTCATGTATACTCACTATTTACATTACTATTCACATATCACTATTCACCATTTAAATATATTTTTTTCCTTCCTTTTATTATTCATTAATACTCTATTCATATTATTTACTCAATTAAATAATATTTAAATACCATTATATAATATTTAATTTCCATATAATACTTTCATACTTAAATATTTTCTCATTTTAAATAAAACATATTTAATATTATCACAATATAACTTAAATATTCCCTTTCATTATATCATAACCATAAATTAAACAATCAATACTCTTTATTTAATTTTTAACCTTTCCTTAATATTCCTATGTCCATAATTTTATTTACGTGTATTACCTACATTTGTAGTACACACCTTTAAACTTACTTAATTATTATCATTCATTAATTCAACTTTCAATATCCTTTATATTAACTATCAATTCTATTTTATATCATCCTTGATATTTAATCATTAAATATTTAAACCATCAAACTTGATTTAATGATTTTTCTTATCTTTAATATATTTATCTCAACACCCATATCTTGTATTTAATCATATACTATCTTATTCTTTAATTAACTTCTAATTAATCAAAGTATTACATATTTAGTCCACTTAATACTTTATAATTAATCACTTCAATTTTTCCTATTTAATTCCTTATAATACTTAACTCATTAAACTTCATATAATCCTTAATCATAATTAATTTACAACTCATTTTAAATCCATTTCATTAATATTCCAAAAATTACTTTTTATTCACCTAAAATTCCCATATTAATCCTTTTACTCACTTATTACTTATCTTTATTTAATACCATCAATTAATTTACTCATTTAAACTCCTAATAATATTAAATTCATTATTTTAATTAATCATATAATCCTTTATTCTCAAAATTTCCATGTACACCAAAAGTCACTCCTTTAATCATCCATTTTAATCATATTAATTATTGCATTAATTCCTTATCTTTTTATAATGTTATTTCCACTAACTTTTATTTATTCTTATCTCCTTTTTCCTCTTTAATAATGCTCCTTACCTAACTCATCACTCAATTATTTAATTTCTCACTTAATCAATAATCTTTTAATTAATTAATAATCATATAAATCCTTAAATTATATTCTTTAATCATTTTACTTCATATTATTCATTTACCACTAAATCACTTCTTTAACCTTCATTTATCTTAATTAACTTAACCACCTTTTAAATAAATCATGATTTAACCTTTTAATCTTCTAATTTAGCTTTTTAATTTACCATCTTAGTAAATATATTATTGCCATTTTCGTTCTACCTTAAGATCACCACACACACACCCAAATCCACTAATAATCAATCAAATTTACATGGCTAATCAACTAATAATTAATCTAAGAACTAGAAAATACTAAAAATCATCCAAACTATAGGAAAATGATCCCTTAATTCTTAGGACCATTCGGCCAAATGGTTTCCAAGAGCAAATCAATTTGGTCATTTCAAATAAATGCTCACAATTGTTAGTATTTTGTAGATCTATAGCTAATCTAGCTCACCTTTGACTATAATAGCTAGAATGAACAAAAATAAGGTCCGTTCTTTGCGTTTTTCCATGATCCATAAGGATCCTTTCACCATCATTCATTTTTCACCATAAAAGCCTCATGCATGTACCTTGGACAAAAGATTAAACAAGAAAATATGATTAAACATCAAATATGGTTGGGTTTTGTAAGGAAACTCATGATCTAAACGGTTTTCAACTTACTCCTTAAGGAATTAACAAAGAAATGGTTCGGCCTTTAGCAAAACAAGAAGATAATGGAACCTTTTTGGCCTCGCATGAAAGAGCACACCCCAAACAAGCTCAATCATGAAAAATCTGAAAAAGAAGAAGCTTGAAAAGTGGCGTTTTATTGGCTTCCAAAACATGCATGCTTCGGCCTCTTCTTAGATGAATGAAAATAAGATACCTTGAACCCATACCATACACTAAACGTATGGTTCTTATCTTGCACATGAAGATTTAAAAAGAAAATGTATGAGAAAGATGAAGATGTAAAGTTTCTATGGAGGTTGAATGAAAAAGGAACAAAAGAAAAGAAGAAAATAAGCTATGGAAGAAGGGAAAAAGGTTGAGAGGATACAACTTGAAAGAGAATGAAAGAAAAAGAATGAAGTTTTGGTTTTGAAAAGCAATCCAAACCGTAGGATAGATAAGTTCAATTAGGGCAACTCTCCTTAAAAGACTCAAATACCCTTGTTTGCATACCATTTAAACCAAATACCAATATTATACAATTTTATCTTTTCTCTAATTCTTCAAATACGTATGAAATACTTCCTTTAACCATTAATTCCATACATATACCCTCATTTCCCTTAAAATTCGTATATACCTCCCTAAATACCATCCATTTATTTATTCAATATACCTTTTTTTCATCTTTCAATAACACATAATTTCAAATTCCATAATTTCCACCTCATCAAATTGATATAATTAAATTTTCATTTTCCACATCATCAATCCATTATTTAACTTTCACATCACCACTTTAAATCTTATTTAATCAAATCATACACTATTCCTTTCATCACATGTCTAAAATAATATTTTATTATTAGCTCTTATCCTTTAAATAATACTAATTAATTTACTTCAATAATTTCATAATTTAATTATGACATCATCATCTCTAATTATGACATCATCATGATGTCATTAATAACAATTACTAATTTAACTTTTCCAATATTTTCATAGCATTATTCACCTTCATAAATATATTATCAATCCTTAAATAACTATTCTTAATAAAATAAAAATCATAATTAAGCTTATTCGCTTACATTGTCATTGTCATTTATGACATCATAATTTAATTTCCACTTAATTTGACTTTCTTTTTCTATATTCTCAAATCTTATATTTATATCAATCATCTTAAACATAAATATTTCAATATGCTTATTTCATATTCCATTTTTCACTAATCCACTATTAATTTTTTTTGATCGTATAAGGTATAATTTCAACACATAAATTCACATGTCTAATTATGATGTCATAATTAAATTTAAAATTCAAAATTTTTCAAAATTCACATATATCTAATTTAAGTTAATACAAGCACAATGGTCAAAACCATTCAATCAAATTCACAATATATAACTTAGAATCTATGTTTTAGTACCGTTTAACATCAGTTTTAGGGGTTTGCGGCAAAATTTTCAATATCCTATTTTCAGCTTAAACTCACTTTTTATCATAAACTTATCACCATAATCATAATTTCATATCATTTCCATAACAATAAAATCGAAAAATGAGGATGTGACAAAGCCATTCCTTTCTTATCTCTTTC
>CANYBF010503759.1:0-19128 GCA_948192965.1 Dalechampia spathulata
CATGCCATGTCATATACTATGCCACGACGTATGCCATTACACATATCATACCGTATGCCATGCATATACTATGTTGAATACACATTCACATACACACCATTATACCATGTCATACATATGCCATGCCATTCATCATTTCACATGCCACGCATATGGTATGTCATTCACTTCACATGCCACACATACGGTATGTCATTCACTTCATATGCCATGCATACGGTATGTCATTCACTTCACATGCTATACATGTAGTATGACATCCACTTAACATGCCATGCATATGATATGCCATACATTTTGCCATGTTATAATTTAACATTTCACATATCATGTCACATGATATAAGCACATTCTACTACACATGTCATGCATATGCCATGTCACGCATCATCTCACATGCCATGAATTTGATGTGTCATACATATAACATGTCATGCATATACCATGTATTACACCATCATACATATCATGCATATGATATGCCATACACACACCATGCATATGGTATGTTACTTATTATGCCATGTCATGCATCACTTCACATATCATGCATATGATATGCCATTCATCCCGTATACGCATTGCACATGCTATACACCTAAACGTTAAAATGAATCAAAAACGTTAACGCATAACGTAATACGCTATTTGCCATAATATGTACTTACATATTAGGTTGCCATATCATGCATATGATATGTCATACATGCTCACATGTCATGCATATGCCATGTTACTTTTATCGCTATATCACATGTCATGCATATGCCATGCCATCCAAATGCCATATAGCTTTATATGTCATTCAACGTGCAACTTTGCAACGCCAATCCACATGACGCACTATGTGTTTACATTTACACTCGTATGCTTGCATGCTTAGGATAATTAATTCCAACTAAAATGGTAAAATTGATTTTGGAAACTCATTGAATAAATCTCCACCACCCGAACCTAATCTCTGAAGGGTTTAACTAGCACTCATGCTATAGGTTGGTTGGACCAATCCGGAACCATCTGGTGGCGACTCCCTTGCGACTCTTTCGAGTTCGTATCATTCCCTAAGGGAACCCCTTAGGAAGACTACGCTTTTGCTCCAAGTGCGGTCCCCAGTCCGTGACTTTCGCAAGCCTCGCTCTAGGCCCCGGCAGAAACCGGCGCTCACAGTAAGTATGGTGAAATAAACATAATTCTAGTATAAGACATCAATCTATACAACCATATTTACCAATACCCTCCTCAGGCATTCGTAATTCATCATGGTGATAATTAACTTATATATTAAGCAATTTTTATTCCTTAAATAGTACCATTAAATAGTTAATAATAATAAAAGTATTAGCTAAATATTTTACTATTGTGAACTTACTTTTAGTCAGGCTATTTGTTTACTTATTAATCTCATTTAAAGAATTAACTATAAATAAGCACAAACTTGTTCTTTTCTCTTCTCCTTCTCCTTATTCTTTGACCAATATGTGATATAGGCATAATGATCCATCTTTCTTCTATACATACTATGCATATTATTATATCATATTAATTAAATAAATCCTATAAATTCCTCTTTTTATTCCCTTCAACATACATTTTCATGGTTTAATACTTTGGTTGGATTTTTACCTATAAATTGATAATTCTATGATAATTTATGTATGGCACAATCCTCTTTTATCTGCGTCTAGTAATGCTCTTTTAATTAATTTTTATATCAACAACTTGATTTGGGCTTATCTTCAAAATTATATAGTTCTAAGAAATATATGAACTTATCTTTATATATTGTATAATATATATGGTAGATAAATGTATTTACCATGCTATATACTACATGGTATGTATGATAAATAATTTATTTACTAATATATATCATATGGTATATATGATAGATAATTTATCTATCAATATATGTCAAATAGTATATATGGTAGCTAATTTATTTACAAATATATACCATATAGGATATATAGTAGAAAATTTATCTACCATATATATCATGTTGTATTAATAAATACATATATCTACCATAGATATCATGTGATATGTAATAGGAAATATATTAATTTATCATATATATTATGTTGTATATATTAATATATATATTTATCGATCATAGATATCATGTGATACATAATAATAAATACATTTATCTACCATATATATTGTATGGTATATAAAGGTAAATATATGTATTTTCTAAACATGTATATCAATGAAAATAAATAAATTACGATCAATAAAGAATGATAATGAAAAATAAAAATAACAGTAAAAAAGAAAAAAGTTAATAGATTTAATGTGTTGTTGTTTGTATAAGAGATAACCATGGAAAAAAGGAATAAAAAATAGAAAAAAAATAAAAATGAAAGAGGTGGAAGAAAATAGTTGTTATTGATGATGGCAGCGATGATAATAGCATGGTGATGGCACCAATAGTGTGGCGGCAACATGGCAGCTATACTGATGATGACAACAAGAATAAATTTGGAGGTTTTCTATGATGATAGCTCATATTTTCTATGATACAAGAGTAAACATTTAAAAAGGAGGATAAAAAGTAAATGTAAAAATAAGTATGATAAACATTAAAATAAAAAGTCAAAGTGACATTTACTTAAAATGATTCCTTAAAATCTGATATTTACCTAATCAAATTTTTTTTGTATTATTAATATAATGCTTTAATTACACTTTATACACATAAAGTTCATTGCAAGCAATGCCAACATATTATTATGCACATACAAACATATGCATGTCAATTCTTTTCATTGTAACTCTTTTCCTTTAAAGGTTTATAGAATGGGCACATCATCAATACATGTCACATTTTCCCTTAATCTATAATTTCATCTCAAAATAAAAGATATTATCATAGCAAGCAATTATCTTTCAACTATTGCATGTTGAGTAAGCATAGCCACACACACCCACTACCTACATGCATTTTGCTTTTCTTTTCTTTCTATGGCTAAATATTAGCTTATTAATAAGCACAATAAATTTATAATAATCTAATACCATGTTCAATCATTATTATATATATATATGTATATAATTAAGCATCCATCTCTTTATTTCCATTTTACATGATATAATTGACTCATTCATTCATAACCATTTTTTCATGATAAATCCATTTACACATGCAGGTTCTCAACAAATTTGCATATTAGTTTTTCATTTATCACCTTAACATGGTCAATATAATTACATATACATCATCCATGCACAATACTTGTAACTTTTTGATTGAATCCATTACTACCATGCACATACAATTGAACAGAATAGATGAGGGACATGTCAATAATATTGATACTTCCAATCAATAATTGAATAACCACTGCTATCACTTACATATTTTTAATTCATATCCTTATCAAATTACATATTTACTATCTCTTGGTTTTGAATAAGAAGAAACATATACATACAAGCACATCCTTATTCCTTATATACAATTTTGCTTCATAATCATAAATTCATATAAAGTAATCATTTTCATGGGTATGAAAGTGTTTTATGCTTACCTAATTCATTTGAATTCAAGTTGATCTTATAAAAACCCATTTTTTCTTTATAATTCCAAATTCCTTTATTGCTAATATGGTATTGCCCTTCTTTTCTTATATGCCCCCTTTTAATCTATTTACTAAATAGAAGAAATTAAGTGATATGATATAATACCATCCCTTCTTATCCATTATTCATTCCTTAATATATAATTATATCCTTGATTATTCCCACTACTAAAGTTAAAATATCTTTGTAGTTCCTCTTTAGCAATAATAATAATTAACTTAATGTTTATTTATTTTTATCTTTTATATACTATAGTATGTTCTTGGCATAATCTCACATTATCTCATATCCATTTTATTTCAAATCAATCAATTTGATAAATCCCTTAGTTGACTAGTAAATATGCTCTTTAATTAATTAATTTATATTATATTCATAATATTCTAATGCAATTTCACTAACACCTTCAAGTATATAGATGTATATATGTGTGAGATAACCTGATTCTTAAGATTTAATTATCATTTAATCATTTTAACTCATTATAATACTGATTATTCATTATTTATGCTTATTTCATATAAATGATAATCTCTACTAATTAAAAAAATAGTTAAGGATTCATAATTTAATTTATAGCAAGTAATAGTAATCCTATAAGTATAATAATTATGCAAAATAGTGGATATGATAAGAAATTTAATAATCACTTTGCCTTTTATTGCCTTCTTCATGATATGTTGTACATGAAACTATGATAGTATAATGAGCCACTTGGGTAGCTTCCATTCTAATGAAGGCACTTCATAGAAATACTTCATGAAATTAACCTTTAAGATCATTTGTACTTGGTAAGATTGGAACTGCTGCCTTAACTTCTTTGTTACTTATACCACAACCATGTAGAGCTTCTTTATAGTATTGTATTTTCATTCTATTGGTAACACTTTCTTACTTAAATAGTAGATAACATGTTTAACTCTAGCCTCATTCTCTTTGGCTATCATTATCCTCATAGACTCCTCCCCTAAGGCTAAATAAAGTAATAGTAGCTTCCCCAACTAAGGTGGCTAAAAAATTAATGGCTTGAAGAGGTAGTTTTTCACCCTCTTGAATGTAAATTGGCAATTAGCATCACAATCTAAAAGTTGGTTCTTTCTTAAGAGCTTGAATATCATTTCACACATAGTAGTTAGCTAAGAAATAAACTTATTAATGTACCAAAGTTACCATAAGAATTTCTTAACTTCTATCTCAATTCTTAAAATAGGCATTTAATAGATTCACTTTCCTTTACTTGGATCCATTTTGATACCCTTTAATTGATAAGATGACCTAATAGCTTACCAAATGTCATTTAAAATATGCACTTCTTTAGATTTAACTCGAGCCCATAATTCTTGACCTAAGTTAAAAACTTCTTAAGAGTAGTGGAGTTCCTAACTTTAGTGTTTGAATTCATTATCATGTCATCCACATAGACTTTGAACTCCTTATAGATTAGTAATGTAATAAAGTCATTGTAGCTTTTTAATATGTTACACATACATTCTTTAAACGAAATTGTATCACCTTATAGTAATAATTTTTCATTATGTGATGAAAGTTATCTTCACCTTGTTAAGGATGACCATTATTATCTAATTATAGCTTGAAATATGAAGGAGTACATAGTACTAACAAAAATATTATTGATAAGCACATCAATGTAAGGTAAAGGAAAGTCATTCTTTGAATAGTCAACCACTTCAAGGAACTTTGCATTTTGGATAGTCAACCATTCTAGCTATTCAGCTACTTTTGAACATCCTCTTAAACTTTTTGAGCCCATTATGGTTAAAGTCGATGTAGTTTCTATTCAAGTAGTTTGAAACCTAGCTTGGTCAAAATTTTATATTCTATTATGCTTTTATGGACATCCAACATGTCATCATAGCCCAGACAAAATACTTTTATATGGTTTTTCAACACTCTAATTATTCTTTCTTGCTCATTAGGAGTCAAATTTAATATAATATGAAAGAGATAAGGTTTATCATCTATATCAATGTTAACAAGTTTAATAAATGATGTATTAATGTCAAAAATACTCATGTAATATTCAAGTTCATGTAGAAGGCTACCATAATACATATAAAAAAACATAGGAGAAATTATTCTTCATTATATTAAATTTGGATGAGATTACATTATCATTAAAAAAAAAAATAGGAACATCAACATCCTCATATATAATCTTAGTAAATGTGTTCTTCATGAGACTAGTGATGTCTTAGTAAACCTTCTTTAGCATAACATCCTTGATGTCCAAGTTATCCCCTAGTATAATAACTATGATAGGTTCTAGGTTAACATAACCTATGGTAAGATTAATAACATGTCCAACAATCTGGAAATCATCGTCATAATTGATGGTAAGAGTAGTATTAGTAGCCTCCTTGATCTTCTCCTTGGAATTTTCCAAGGCTGATAAATCTTAAACATTATCAAAGATTATTAACTACTAATCATAATAGTCATTTGAGTGTGGCAACTCAAGGACAATGTTGTAGCAGGTTTCTCCTTATATCAACTTGATCACTAGTAAAAGGATCAAACACGATATAGTATCATTCTCCCTATATAGCAATAGGGATGTTGAACTCCTTAAGACTTAGTTGAAAATGTCTCAATCCCTTACTAAGAATAAAATTCATGTTATATATATCATCCTTTTAAAAGTAGGGCTTGGTTGGTATGAGCATGTTATAGTTCTTGGATAATGGCAATCTAAAAACTATTTATAAGTGGAATATCTTCTTAAATAAAAGTGAAGGTGACCTTATTATCAATAATGATGGTAATAACCCCTTTCTCATGTGAGAACTCAATCTTCTAATGGATGGTAGATGATGCACCCTAAGTGGATGGACTACAGTCATCTTAGTAGTATGGTGAAAAAACTATAATGTTTAAAACAGTGAACTTTACCATTGATTTGATTAGCTTGATAATTATAATGGTGATAAAGGTATTGATGACCTTCCTCTTTGACTCATCATAAGCTCTAATAACCATCTTAGAAGGCTTCAGGTCTAATATTTGAACACCAATCTTCAGCAAGACTTTCTGGTGATAAACATTGATCCATGCTCCATCATCCATCATAATGTAAGAGGGTGGAAAAGTTCATGATTTATACCTTAATGAAGAGTGCTTTATTGTAATGTAATGCCTCTACTAGTTAGTTAACATCCATAAAAATGATTATGGTAGGTTTAAGTTATTGGTTCACTAACTGAATCTTCATAGTATAAGTTATAACTAATGAGGAGATCCTCATGTTAAAGAAAGCTTTAGTAATAACCTATTGATGTTGTTGAGATGATAAAACCAAATCTTATATATTAATGCTAGCTTCAATCTTCTTAAGTTATTTGATTATAATATTACTATCGAGTTTAGCAACTTCTTTTAACTTCTTAGTAGGTTGTAAGCTTGTCCCTTTACTAGAGCTAGCTTCTCTATTGGTAGGTTGTGCCTTTAATGACTCCTCATAATTATCCTATATATTAGGCTTCTTCCTAAGGTTAAGAGCAGTATACACCTTGTCACTCCTGGTCATGTTATGAATTCAAGAGGATATCTTATTTCCACCAAGTCCCTTATCTGGCTTAAAAGACTTTAGTAATTGCTTATCTGCCTTTTGAATCTTAACTTATTCTTCTTTAGTTTTTGAACCCCTATTAGTTCAACCTTGTTTGACTTTTAAGTCTCTACCAACTCATCCTTTAAACTTCATACTAAATATTAATGACATTGATATCAAATTTATCAATGAATCAAAAGGTGATAGTTTGAATTATTATTTTTCATCATTAATAGAAGGGAATGAGCTGAGGATTAAGGATTTTAGTAAGTTTATGATGCTCATTATCATGGTATAAATCTTCATATGGTTGTTTATATCATTTACACCATTGTAATTAAGGATCTCTAGTAACTTAAAATTTCTTGGCAATCTCTGAATGGTTTTGATGGAAAATACATCAAAGTCAAGATCAGCCCTAATAACCTTAGTCTTCATGATAGACTATAATTATTCCACATTTTGTTCTAGTATAAAAGCCTTAGAATAATGGCCATCATGCATTCTATATGGAGTGTCATTATCAATCTCTAATTTATAAAGGTTAATATCTCTCCCTTTCTATTTATCTTTAAGCAAGGCTAGTAGAGTGATAAATTCACTAAGATTGAATGATTTGCTACTATAAGAGGGCTTTGAGGTTAATGAAGAATATTATTTTCAGGGATTGATCAATTATAACCTAAACTACAATAAATGTTATCTCATCTAAAGTTGGTCAAGCTCTCTTAATAGAGATGCAACATTTTTTGTTAGTTATAGGTTTATCATTTTTCTATAAATAATAAACAAGTTTAACATGAATGCATGGATATGAATTTATTTTTTCTAATGCATGTGATATGACATTGTAGAATGTATGCACAACCTATGCTATAAGCATCTAATATGAATACATGTATGCTCATTTAATAGAAAATACAAAAAAGAGTTAATCAATATGTAGCATATAATAATGCTCCTTGCTACCCTTATTACTCTGTAAAAATTGATTGGTTAAAATCATGTTAAGTGGGATATTAACTCAAAGTTACATTGGGAACTTGAGGTCTGAAATTTTAAAATATGAGGCATATAAGAAATTCTAATCATTGTTATATCATAGGATTAAGTAGAAACCTAATTGTATTTCAGCTAAAATAGTTATATTACTCTAAGAATAGGGAAATTATCATATTTGCTTTTAAATTGTTTGATTAACATAAGGCTTATACATTTTTTAGAATTTGGGCAACATTCTATCTTATTCTTAAAGTAATATGAATATAAGAAAATAAGCTAAACTTAGGTAAATCCATCGATATGATTAAGTATTGATTCATATAGTATGTGAAAAAGGATCTTAGTTTTAGAAGAGTGCTAAGTTAACTACATGAGCTTTAGTCTAATAAAAAGGTTAAGATCTTTTACTACAACTTCCTTACATCTATTTAGTTAAGGAATTATTAATGGCCTTTAGATTATACCTCATATCTATCTAGTCAAGAAATTATTGATGATCTTTGGTACAATGGGCAAATGGTGAATGTAGATTCATGTTTCTAAAGAGTCGATAAGGAGTCCAAGGTACTAACTTGCCCACAATCATGCAATTAGAAAGGAATGTAGTTATTTATATGAAATGCAAATGTAATAATGTATCAACTCAATTAATCAATTAATATGGTAAAATTAGTATGAAACTCATATTTTTAATATCATCACTCTTCACTATAGGATGCCTAATAGAGTCACCACCTGGGTAGTATGGTGGTTCTGACCTAGAGCAGTTGATACAATAGATGACATGTAGGGACTCGCTTAAAGCATGGAGTGGACTTCTTGAGGGCTACCTCAAGGAATAATGTGGAACCATGAGACATTGCAAATGAAGTTGCCACTCAAATCATTTTGAAAAAATGGTTCAACAGACCTATAATATGAATGCTAGTTAAACACTTTAGAGATAGGTTTAGGTAGTAAAAAATCTATTTCTACTAGTTTCATATCAATTTTACCATGTTAATTACACCTAGCAAAAAATTTACATTCATAAACATGAATAATTACACAAAAATAATTATATGACATGACAATATAAGTATAGCATAACAACGATAATAAAGCAAATATAAGTATAAAGGAGTTAAGGGATACAAACCAAGATGAATGAATGATTACATTAAGTAGAGGGTTTAAAATATGATAAATGTCTTATTCTATTATAAAGGATCTTCAAGAAATATAAAAATAAGATATTAAGTAACATCTTAAATCCTTTAATTAACAATGAAAAATTTGTACTTAGTCAACATATGCTACACTTACACCCAGCGTAACATGCTTTTATAGCATAATTAATAACTTTCTAAATAAGAAAATCATTAATTACACCACAAGGGATGCATAAAAATTTTCACATTACAACATCTATTTTATTATCATTATGATTCTACCTAAATATTTCATTCACCTTTATTCTCGTATTTTATCACATCACATAATTTGCAAACATATCATGCATACATCATATAACATTTATAAGTCTTTCATGGTTTTCATCACATATTATATTCATATTGTATTAGCAAAACATAGTGATAACATAATCATATATACATCATAAAATAAGCAACCACGTACTACTACCAAATGAGTAATGATATATGCTACATAACGAGAAAAATATCTTAGAGTATAATATATAAGTCCAGACTGTCTTCAAGATAGGATTTCATGAAAATCCTAACCTTTGCCAACCACCGATTAACTAATCCTGATGTTCCTAAATAGTCTAGATCTTGCATTCATCCAATGATAAATGCTAAGTATATAACTCAGTGCTGCTATAAAAATATGTATATGACATGATCATAAATAATAAATAACATTCGAGTAGCAAAACCATGAATAACAGTCATTAAATAATATATCGAGATTATATGTTATCATTTAACATGATACTATTTCCCATAGAAATACTTTGTATTGGTAACGTAGAAATAAATACCATATGAGGCTCTTTATAACTTTTCCTGTATCAGACATCATATGTGAACATTATTGAATACATATATATATGTGATCTATATATGTACATGCATTGTACATCCATCATCATCAATCTCTGTGAATTCATCATGTATGAATGATAAGATGTATCTGTGAGAATGCATTCATGCTTTGCACTCCCCTTTTGATCCTTTTAACATCTTATTTTCCTTTTATAACATTATGCATAATTTCCATACCGGTCCTATATGTACCGGTACTCATCTCCTGTAGGAGGGTAATATAATTGTATAGTTTAGTGAACCCTTATTTCTTTTCATATATGAATACTACTGTATGCTTCCATTAAGGGAATCCATTTTCTCTATGACCTAGTACATTCTATTTCATTTTATATCATATCATCACTCTTTCTTTTCTTTCTGCCTTATAACCACTTTATGAATGCCATGAATATGCTTTTTGTGCTTGAATGATTTATGACATGATGTATGGTTAATGCGTATATAATCTTATGTAATGTTGATCATAGGGTATCATTACTCATTCATAACCCATTCCTTTAATATCATTCACATTTAAATATAATACATCAATTCAAGATCTTAAATGAGGTCATGAAGTATAAAGCATAAACCTGTCACCTCTTTACCCTTATCAAATTATGGTTTTTTTTATATACATTTATATATTTCAAATTTTATCCGTAAGATGAATAATTACTTATTACTTATCTTTACTTTCATGAATTTAGTCATTTAAGAATTTTAGCATTAAGAGAATAATTATGTATTACTAAATTTAAATCTTTCAATTCTAAATCCATGAATGCAAAGCAAGACTAGTTTGCTTTAGAGAACCATCTACCTTATGATCCACATGGTTGAAGTTGATGATGGCCTGCATAAGATAAGGGAAGCACATTAGCCAATGTGAAATTCAATAACTACATCAATCAACATATAAAAGGCAATAATCTTTTATAAACCTCAAGTAATTGTTCTACTTTTGCAACATTATTGTTCCTCTTGAATAGTTTCATGTCAAAAGGATAACATATTGTTATTATTACTAGTTAATGTCAAAATAAATATGGCCCATGTAATGGATAGACACACATATCAAACTTAGAACTTAGAATGGTTGGTTAAAAATAAAGTATGATTAGCTAATGAAAGAAGATCAAATGTGAACTACAAAAGTGGATGGAGTCCATGAAAGTGAAATCATCTAATATAAAGAAGAATGGATTTAGGTTGACATGTTCTTAGTGCATTCTACCTCAATGAACAAGGTAATAATTTAAGATCCATGTTTCACATGCTCCAAATGAAGTTATGTGATTAATATTCATATGAATATAATTAAACCATTTGATTAAATGATAGAAAATTATTCTAGTAAAGAGTATGATAATTATAATTTTTTATTATATTAATAAATAAAATTATCATGATTAGGGGTTTACCAACAAAAAAATTTTGATCAATCATATAATCCAAACAAGAAGTTGGTGCTTACAATATTTTTATAAATATCAAATAAAAGAAGTGAAGCTGATGAAGTTGATATCTTACATACTTTATAAATGCAATGCAAATGCTTAAAATGATGGCTGCCTTTGTTTACAGTATGTTAAAATATTATAGATAAACACACAAAAATCAAGAAACGCCACAAAACCATAAATTTTGGATACATTGATGTAAAACTATGCATTCCTAAGCCAATTGTCCAAAATGGAACGCTCTAAGCCTAAGATTTTTGTTAATAGAAATGAGTATTGCGCAAATCTTGCTAGTGTGCATCAAAATTTTGACTTTCATTTGCTTAATAATGCCAATTTTATGTCTTTCATCAGAAATAAAGGATTTCAACCATTGGTGCTTCCTGCAGATAATGATAAAACTACTTGAACTTAACTCAATACGGGTATCCATTTCCCCATAATCATATGGCTGGTTGAACCTGAGCACATGCATATTGTGTTCAAGCATCGTATTGATATAGCAGAGCATCAGCAGCATATACAAAACATAAATTAAGGCATCTAAATTGCGGTTTTAAATACAAGGATTACAAAGGCAGTATTCAGCTGGCGGTGGTAGTCAGCTGACGTCATCGGGATGTGTCTAGGTAATGTGTACCGCGGCATGTCCTTTCTTCAATTGATGGACCCAAGTACAACAATCAAGCAGCAGAATACAGTAGGCTGGGTTAATTATGTGCAAAAATTAACAGAAGACAAACTACTAGCACCTTGCTTGCTTCAGTATGGTCTAATTCAGCAGTGTCTGACAAAGGAACCACGCATGCAGCATCAACATAAATGCGTCAAGACTTCAACGATGTACAGTTGATGAAGTTGAGAAAAAGAGTGAAGTTTGGACTTTCAGCCAGTTCAATTTCCATTGCCAGTAATCATTCACAAGATCCCTTATAAGAGCTAAGAGCATTAACAATAAAACAAAACTTAACCTCCTATTGCATAAAATATCAGCAGAATAACAAAAACAAAAAACAAAAGTATAAATATTAAAATACATGGTTGCTTAATTTTGTTCATTCTCTAAAATAACCAAAAGAACCAAAACAACGAACAAACCAACCCTACAGATGTACAAACATAAAGTAACCATAGATTACACATGGTAGTGAAATTGTGACAAGTAATAGAACATTCTCCTGTTGAGTGTTAAAGAGAAAGACATTGAGCTTTGAAAGATTATCCGGCTGCCACCAATGAAGCCACTGCATGGTTACAAGCCATTCTGCTGCCCATGCTGAAATCGCCGGCACTTGAACAGTTTCTGGATTCAACCAAAATAAACCAGATTGCTTAGATTGACAGCAAAAGTTAAACAGAAAAAGATAAGGTCCCACCGAGATTTGAACTCGGGTTACTGGATTCAGAGTCCAATGTCCTGACCACTAGACCATGGGACCAGCCATGAGAGGGATTCCTTGTAATTTTAAAGTATTAAATCTCTGCTCTCCGCATAAAGTACCACATTGCTTCAGATTGAGTGTCGTCAGCCGAAGATGGTAATTCTTTTCGGGAAGAGTGGAGAGAAAATTACCATCGTAAATTATTATGTATATCTTCTGCAATCTAATTACAGTATTTCAAGTGTGTGTGTGGGGCTGGGTGGGGGTGGAGGGTGGGTTTAAGGATACTGAAAGCTCTAGCCCCGATGAACAGTGACCAGCCTAGTCAACCACATCAAACATTTTATTTCTTTGGTTTCTTAATAATAATAATCCTAATGAGAGGAGCCGAGCAACAACAAATAAGATGAAAGCAGGTAACATAGTTGAAGCCAAGACACGTAATAGCAAGCACGTGATCTGTTGACGGCCCGTACTTACTGTGTAAACGTGCCCTACACTTTACTGTTGCTGCTCTCTAATGTTTCTTCCATACTTTTCTCTAACTTCTTTCTCATCCAAATAATTATACCAAATCAAACTCAAAAGTCAACAAGTCCAAAGAAAAGAATTATCAGTTAATTATTATAGCTGCCTTTTCCTTCTTTCTAACAATTCCATGGCGGGTCTATCCATAGAAGCGGCGTCTATGTTTCCTGGATTTCGATTTTCACCCACGGACGTTGAACTCATATCTTACTACTTGAAGAAGAAGATAGAAGGAGATGAAAAATGCGTGGAGGTTATTTCCGAGGTTGAGATTTGCAGATACGAGCCCTGGGATTTGCCTGGTGCTTTTACTTCTTTTTTTTTTTTTTATCTATTTATAATTCTCTTTTCTTCTAAGTTTGTTTCAACTTTCAATTGCGGTTGTCTGTTTGTTAACCTCCTCGCACCACTTGTCGATATTGGTGTGACGATGCCACCGCTTATCAACTTAACGATGCTTACAGGGCTCTCTGTACCATATTGTTCTACTGCACTTGCTTCTGTCAATTTTCTCTCGAAAAGAATAAAGAAAAAACTGAAAAGAAATTTCTTCTTTTCTTTCTTGATGATTAAAGAGGGCCATTCTTAAACAAAACAATTTGCTTGGAATGCATGCTTGTGCTATTTTCTGGCATAACTTATTTGAAACTTTTTGACCAGCAAAATCTGTAATCCAATCGGAGAGCGAATGGTTCTTCTTTTCTGCTCGTGGAAGAAAATACCCGAATGGCACCCAAAGTAGGAGGGCGACAGAACTCGGCTACTGGAAAGCAACCGGGAAAGAAAGGAATGTCAAGTCTGGCTCTGATGTGATTGGCACTAAGAGAACTCTGGTCTTCCATATTGGTCGTGCACCAAAAGGGGAAAGGACTGAATGGATTATGCATGAATATTGCATGTACGGCAAATCCCAGGTCAATATCCTTATTACTTGTTTTCTTCTTATATTTCAAGTGCTTAATATCGTGTATATAGGTGATATATATAAAGGATGATCCGCATACGGAACGGAATACCCTTTTTTATTTACTTCGTATGTCATGTCCTCTTTTTTCCCTTTTTGGTACATATGGTGCAGCTTTTTACAACTCTGACAATGGTTTAAGCAGTACTGCGTGTTCTCATAGAAGTAAAACAGACTCTAAACGATTAAGCATGTGCTTTCAGGATTCTCTTGTTGTTTGCCGTCTCCGAAGGAATGCTGAGTTTCGAGTGAATGATCCCTCCAACCGGAATTCTCTAAATAGGAGGCAGTTATCAGCTTCTGAAGGTGGAGTTGATCAAACGGGCGTGTCTGAGGGCGACAAGGGAGCTGATTGCTCGCGAAAATGCAGTAGCAGTTATGATTCGCATTCTATTGAGCAATTTGATTCAGCATCCGAGTCCGAACTTAAACTATCAAATGGAGCTCTGGCGGAGTCGTCTTGCCAACAGCAAGAGGTTTTCTCATTTGCATACGTATTACTTCATTCCTTTTAATTATTCTTTGAGCATTCTAATTTAATTATTGTTTATGAAACTCAACCCAACTAACAGTCTTTGTTTTGGATATTTAAAAAATTAGTTGACTTGAGTTCGGATCCGTGAGTTTGATTCATCATGTTGTTATAATCCAGGATTCTGATAAAGAAGAAGACTTCTACGCCGATATACTCAAAGATGATATAGTAAAACTGGATGAAACTTCGTATTCCGCCGCTCCTCAGGTCCTTCCATTGGTTGCCAGTGTGCCTCAGTCTCATACAGAAGCTCAACAGCAACAGCCACTTGCAGTTCCAGGAGAGCCAATGCATCCCCAAGGAACAGCCTACAGAAGAATCAAATTAAAGAAGGGAGCACCTGACACCGACACATCTGATGCAGAGAAAACCAAATTGCCAAGCCTTCAAGGGTCACCAAAATGTGTGGTTGGTGTGCTGTCATCTAGAATTGGAAATCATGCAGTGGCATCTATAATTTTTATCATCCTTACACTGCTAATTTTGTTACTGTCTCTGTGGGGTGCTTCTCCACATGTGAGGAGCATTATTACCAACGCATACCTGTACAAAGTCTTGAGGGACTGATGAATACTGCATCCTGTAAAGAGTGCTTTCTCTGAATTTGTAAAAATGTCAAATTAGCTTCTGTTTTTTTCCATGAATATTATACGGAAAAGGAATTCATTTTATTTAGGTCAGCCATTCGACTGGTTTGGCATAGGAGCTTCGATGGATTTATTGGGCGCCCATAGAACCGATGCCATGAGTTGGGAAATCTTATCTATGCTTTTTCGCATATAATATTAGAGAATCAGAAGGGGAGGATAAATTTTTGCATGAATCTCGGATCATGTACCATCAGTAATATAGATTTTGATTTAAATTTAAAATAATTAACATATCTAACATATTTATTGCGAAGATTCTTTGTAAAAGTTTCAGATGAACAAATAATCTATAAACATGTGTAGAACATTAGTTAAATGCTAATATTTTTGATTCACAAAGCTAGTACTAGCTTATTGTCATAGTGTTTTCTGATTAATTTAAGTTTTCGAGAAAGTGATGATTAGGTCATAAAGATTATTAACTAATCAATACATCTTGTCTAATAAATCTAAGAAAAACTGAATAAATAATCTTCTATTAATTTGAATTAAAGTGTACAATGATATTAATTTCGTTATTGATAATAATTTGGCTTTAATTAATAACAATAGAGGAGATGAAACCCTTTAAGATTTCTTAAATATTAATTTTATTATCATCCTTGTGATATAATAATTTTCATTAATATTCAAAAATAAAAAAGAATTAAAAATAAAATTTTTGAAGGTTTATGAAAAAGGTTTTTCACTTGAGTAATTAGGTAATAAATGAATCGATCTTTTATAAATTCTTGCTCTTTATATCATAAATCTTTTTAAAATATTAGGTATAAAAAAAATAAACTAAAGCTAAATTTTACAATTTTTTGACATTAAAAATATTAATTATATAATTAACTTTACAAAACATTATAAATAATTTATAAAAAATTCATAAAGAATTACGAAAAGTTTATAAAAGGATTAGAGAAAGTTTACTAACACTTATTTTATAATTTTTATAAAATATTTGATATAATACTTCTTCTTTAAATCATAAATTCTTCTAAACTATTGAGTGTAAAATATAAAAAATAAAACATACAATTTATTTGAATCTAAAATATTAAATATATAACTAATTTCATAAATGATTATACATAATTTACTTAATAATACAAAAGATTTACTAAAAATACTATAAAATATTTACTTAAACTTATTTTATACATCTTAAATTTTTATAAAATATTGAGTGTAAAAAATAAAATTAAAACTCTTAATTTCTTGAAATAAAAAAATTAGTCAATAAAAGTTTGGTAAGTCTTTATTAAAATTATTTGTAATTCTTTATTAAATAAAATATAGATAAATTTATTAAATAACAAAAATGGAAAACTGAAAAAATAAATTATAATCAAGATAATGATTTGAGCTCAAGTATTAAAATAAAGAAATTTTTAAATATAAAAGATTGATGATTAATGATAAATAAAATTATCTAATAATTATAAATAATTTATAGAATTTAGGAGTAAAATTTTTTTAATAAATTATTTTTATAAAATATATTTTAAAGAATTTTAAAAATAAAATTTATTTGTTTTTATGATATAAATTCTAAAAGTTTTTTTATTAAAATAAGATTCCAATAAAAATCTCAGTTTTCTTATTAATCAATAATTTTTTATAATATATTTTTAATAAGATATTAAAAATTTCATGATATGATTTTTTAATGAATTAATTTTTATTTTCAATAGTTTTGCACAAGAAAGTTAAACCGGGCACGCTTGAAATATAAATGTGCGACAGGGGATTTATGTAAAAAGCCCTACATTCATTCATTCCAATACTTTGTATGGATTAATTAAAAATTTAAAATAAAATGGTAAGTTTCCAAGTTTTATATTCAATTTTTTCTTGAAAATATTCAGATAATATACAAATTTCTTGAAAAAAAGTAACGATTTTTTTGTATTTTATTATTGTATCTTAAAGTAATTAGAATAATAATAATATTAATTAGGATTAATAATATTAATAATTAAATCTATTATTTTTATTAAATAATTTTTTTAAAAGTTTAATTCAAATAAAGAAAAAATTTTGAATAATTTTAGAAATGTATTATTGTTATGAGTTTTGTTTTTCCGATTTAGGAATAATGATATTAATAGAATTTATTTATATCCGTAATATATTTTTTATTTTCAGTGAATAAGTTTTTAAAAAACTTAAAGTCTAATAATGAATACATTTTGAATTTAAGAAAAATATATGACTGGAATTAATTAGATTGATTTGAAAATCAATTAAGGAAGAAAATCAATTCAAATATATTAATGATATTCAATTACATCATTAAATATTTTTAATTAGCTCATCAATTGGTAATATTTTTAAATGCAAATTAGGAAATAATTAAGATTTTTTTGAAAATCATAATCCAAAGCATTTTTATAACATAGTAATGAGAGTCAATGATATTAATGATATTGTGAGCGCCGGTTTCTGCCGGGGCCCAGAGCGAGGCTTGCGAAAGTCATAGATTGGGGACCGCACTTGGAGCGAAAGCGCAGTCTTCCTAAGGGGTTCCCTTAGGGAATGATACAGACTCGAAAGAGTCGCAAGGGAGTCGCCATCGGATGGTTTCGGATTGGTCCAACCTACCCATAACATGAGTGCTAGTTAAACCCTTCAGAGATTGGGTTTAGGTGGTGGAGATCTATTCTATGAGTTTCCAAAATCAATTTTACCATTATAGTTGGGATTAATTGTCCTAAGCAGGCAAGCATACGAGTGTAAATGTAAGCACACAGTGCGTCATGTGAATTGGCGTTGCAAGGTTGCACGTAAAATGACATATAAAGCTATATGGCATTTAGGTGGCATGGCATATGCATGTCATGTGAGTATGAATGACATATCATATGCATGATATGGCAACCTAATATGTAAGCACATATTATGGCAAATAGCGTATGGCGTTATGTGTTTAACGTTTTTGATTCATTTTAGCGTTGGGCGTATAGCATATGCAATGCGTATGCATAGTGTGTGGGATGTCATATCATACGCATGATATGTAAAGTGATGCATGACATGGCATATGTTATGACATGGCATAATAAATGGCATATCATATGCATGGCATATCATATGCATGATATATATGATGTTTGTGATACATGGCATATACATGACATGTTATATGTATAACATACCTAAATGCGTGGCATGTGAGATGGTGCGTGACATGGCATATGCATGGCATGTGTAGTAGAATGTGCTTGTGTCATGTGGATATGACATGTGAAATGTTATATCATATGTATGACATGGTATAATGTATGGCATACCATATGCATGGCATGTTAAATGGATGACATACTTATATGTATAGCATGGGAAGTGAATGACGTACCGTATGCGTGGCATGTGAGGTGAATGACAGACCATATGCATGATATGTGATACATGGCATATCATATGCATG
>CANYBF010503851.1:0-17130 GCA_948192965.1 Dalechampia spathulata
ATGTCCAAAAGGCACCCTGGAACGGCCAAAGTTGGCCCAGAACGGCCTAGAAAGCCCTAAATCAACTTGGATTGGCCTGAAGCTAACCCAAACTGACCCAGAGGCATTCCTAAATTGATCCAGATCAAGCCGGTCCAAAATTAGGGTGCGACACATCCCAAAAATCTCACAAATACGAGAGGAAAGGAAAAAAGAGAGAAGAGGAAAAATAATAGAGGGTATTTTGTAACTCATATTATTTATTTCTTTTAATAAAATTCTTTGATCATTTATCTGTGGTTTTTTACCCTAATTTGTTTGAGGGTTTTCCACATATAATCTTTATGTTCTATCTTTTATTTTTTCAAATTTTAGCTGTGGTCCTGTTTTATTCGGTCCGTATTTTTTAACAAGTGGTATCAGAACTTTGGTTCTTGTTGAAGGAAGTTTTTAAAAAGGAGTATGGCAAAAAGAAGAAAAAATTACAAGGAATTTTTTGGTGCAATCCGTTTGAAAAATGGACATAAAAAGTCGAATTAGTGAACATTATCGAACAGTAATATTTATTTGAAAGGTGACGGTGCTGTAGCATTTTGGCTAAAATACTATTCATTATTGTAGCAGTCACTGTAGCAGATACTGTAGTAGACACTGTAATAGAGTTACTATAACAGAATACTGTTCATTATACTATTTTGCATGTATATACCTACTTATTGTATGCTCTGTGGTTGTCATTAAATTGGATCCTCTACAACAAAAAATAAGTTAGATTATATCACAAGCAGTGAAATTATGATAAAAGCAATGGCGGTAAAATTTAAGATCGAGAAGTTTAACGGGAGAAATTTCTCACTATGGAAATTGAAGATAAAGGCTATCTTAAGAAAATATGGTTGTTTGACGGCAATTAGTGAAAGGCTACAGGATTACACAGATGATAATAAATGGAATGAGATGGATGTGAATGCTATAGCAAACCTACATCTAGCACTAGCAGATGGGATCTTATCCAGTATAGAAGAAAAGAAAATGGCAAAGGAGATTTAGGATCACTTAATCAGATTGTATGAGTCTAAGTCATTACACAATAAAATTTTCCTTAAGAGGAAATTGTACACCTTGAGAATGGCAGAATCTACTTCGGTGACGGAGCACCTTAATATCTTGAATACACTATTTTCTCAGCTTATATCATTAAGCTATAAAATAGAGCATCAAGAACGTGTGGAACTTCTATTCCAAAGTTTACTAGATTTGTATGATCAGCTCATCATCAATTTAACATATAATATTCTTTCCAATTCTCTGGTCTTTGATGATGTAGTAGTAACTATTTTAGAAGAAGAAAATCGATGAAAGAATAAGGAAGACAAGTAGGCAGGTTCACAATAAGTGGAAGCCTTGACAGTGATGAGAGGGAGATCAATAGAACATGGCTCAAGTGAGAGTGAAAATCATGGTAGGTCAAAATCAGGAGTAAGAAGAATTTCAAATGTTACTACTGTGGTAAGAAGGGTCATTTGAAGAAGGATTGTTGAAGTCTAAAGAATTTCAATTTTAAAGGGAATGTGGTGAGCACTTCAAATGATGGAAATGTATTGTGCTGTGAAGCAGCAATATCTACTAAGAATAGGAAAAATTATGCTGATGTATGAGTTCTTGACTCAAGAGCAAGTTATCATATGACCTCTCAAAGAGAATGGTTCCATCATTATGAACCTATCTTAGGAGGATCTGTGTATAGCTGCGAAGATAATGCCTTAAAGATTGTAGGCATTGGAACCATTAGATTGAAGATGCATGATGGAATAGTCCATACTATTCAAGGAGTACGACATGTGGAAGGCCTCAAGAAGAATTTGTTATCTGTGGGATAACTGGATGATTTGGATTGTTCTATCAAAGTTCAGAAAGGCATCATAAAGCTTAGCCAAGGAGTGCTGGTAATTATGAAAGGAGAAAAGGTTGCTACGAATTTGTATATGCTGTATGGAGAGACTGTGCAAGCAGGAGAAGCATCTGTTGGTTCAAGTTCAAGTGAAAGATCTGCAATGATGTGGTATCAGAAACTTGGACATATGTCTAAACAAGGCATGAAGATTCTTACTAAAAAAAATCTACTTTCGGGTTTTACAAAGCTATCACTACCCTTTTATGAGCATTGTATAACAAGCAAGCAGCATTGATTAAAGTTTAACACATCCAATTTTAGAAGCAAGAATATTCTTAAATTGGCTCACTCTGATGTATGGCAAGCACCGATTTCATCATTAGGAGGAGCAAAGTACTTTATGTCTTTCATCAATGATTACTCCAGGAGATGTTAGGTGTATCCTATCAAGAGTAAGGGAGATGTGTTTATAACTTTCAAATCTTACAAAGCATGGGTTGAACTTGATTTGGGCAATAAGATTAAGTGTTTGAGGATAGATAATGGAGGAGAATATACTGGTAATGAGTTTGATAGCTTTTATAAGCAGGAAGGCATCAAAAGGTAGTTAACTACGGTGTATACTCCATAACAAAATGGAGTGGTAGAGCAGATGAACAGAACTTTGTTAGAAAGAATAAGAGCAATATTGGGAGTTGCAGGCTTAGATAAGTCATTTTAGGTAAAAGCAATCAACACCGCTTCTTGTGTGATTAATCGATCTCCATTTACAATAATTGAATTTAAGACACCAATGAAGATGTGGACTAGGAAGCCAGTTGATTATTCAAACCTCCATATAGTTGGAAGTCTTGTGGACGTGATGTATAATACCCAAGAAACTACAAAGTTGGATCCAAAATCCAGGAAGTGCTTATTCTTGGGGTATACTGATGGTGTAAAGGGGTATCACCTGTGGGATCCCATTGCCCATAAGGTCATAATCAGCAGTGATGTTATCTTCTTGGAAGATAAATTGAAGGGAGATAATGATAACACTTTGAAATAAAGTTCAGAAACTACAGCTGTACAAGTGGAAAAGAAGTATATAGAAAGAGATTCTTCTGAGGCAGCACTAGAGCACGAGGAAGTAGAGTCAACCGAGTCTGAAGAGGTAGATCTTGGAAAGGGAAAACATGCAAAGTCAATACCATCCTAGCATAATGATTATGTTATGGGTAGTAATGTTGCATACTGTCTTCTAACTGAGGAAGGAGAACCATCAACTCTCTAAGAAGCAATGAATAGTTCAGATGCATCTCAGTGGATGGCGGCAATGTAAGAAGAAATGGAAGCTTTACATAAAAATAAGACTTGGGAGCTCGTAATACTATCATAAGGAAGAAAGGCCATTAGTAATAAATGGATCTTTAAGATCAAAAGAAATAGTGATGATCAAGTGGAGCGGTTTCATGCAAGATTGGTGGTGAAAGGATATGCTCAGAAAGAGGGGATTGACTTTAATGAAATATTTTCCTCTATGGTTTGATTGACAACTATTTGAGTAGTTCTGACAATGTGTGTTACATTTGACTTACATCTGGAATAGCTAGATGTGAAAGCAACTTTTCTTCATGGAGATCTTGAAGAAGAAATTTATATGCTTTAGCTAGAAGGTTTTGAAGAAAAAGGAAAGTAGAACTTAGTTTGTAGGTTGAACAAATCTCTATACGATTTAAAGCAGACACCTAGGTGTTGGTATAAGAGATTTGATTCCTTCATCATGAGCCTTGGATACAACAGACTAAATACAAACCCTTGTGCTTATTTCAAGAGGTTAGGTAGTGATTTCATTATCTTATTGTTGTATGTAGATGACATGTTGGTAGCAGGTCCCAACAAAGATCATATTGAAGAATTGAAGGCGCAGTTGGCTAGGAAATTTTAAATGAAGGACTTGGGACTAGTAGACAAGATTCTAGGGATACAAATTCATTGAGACAAAAGCAACAAGAAGATTTGGCTTTCTCAAAAAAATTATTTAAAGAAGGTTTTGTGATGCTTTAATATGCAAGATTGTAAGCCAATTTCTACCCCACTTCCTGTTAATTTCAAATTATCCTCCAGTATGTATCCTAGCAATGAAGTAGGAAGGATGGAAATGTCTCGAGTACCATATACATCAGTAGTGGGGAGTTTAATATTTGCGATGATCTATACACGACCAGACATTGCACATGCAGTAGGAGTAGTGAGTCGGTATATGACGAATCCTGGCAGAGAGCATTGGAATGCAGTGAAGAGGATCCTAAGATACATTAATGGGACCTCAGATATTGCCATGTGTTATGGAGGATTAGAATTTATTATCAGAGGATATATTGACTCAAATTATGCAGGTGATCTTGATAGAAGCAAATCCACAATAGAGTATATATTCACACTTACTGGCAGAGCTGTAAGCTGGGTATCAAAACTGCAGTCAGTTATGGCAACTTCAATAATAGAACAAAATATGTTGCAGCTACATAAGTTAGTAAAGAAGCACTATGGTTGAAAATAATAATGGAGGAACTTGAGCATGAACAAGAAAAGATAGTTTTGTTTTGTAACAGTAGAGTATCGTGCATCTTGCAAGGAATCCAGCTTTTCATTCTAAGTCAAAACACATACAAGTCCAGTATCACTTCATTCTAGAGAAAGTGGAAGAGGACACAATGGATATGCAAAAAAATTCATACTAAAGATAACTTAGCAGACTTTATGATAAAAGCAGTTAATACTGACAAGTTTATCTGGTGTCAATCTTCTAGTAGCCTGACAAAAGCATAAGCAACATGGAAAGACAAGGATGAAAGAATAGTGTGAAGATCTGATTGATTCTCAATCAAATCTTCAAGTGGGAGATTATGAACCATAATCTTTGAAGATTAAAAGGTGGGAACCACTACCTTTGAAAATAAAGGAAATAAGAGCCAAAATTGTTGAAGGAAAAATGGTGGGCACCAAAAATTTAAAGGAAAAATTAGACGGTATGCGTTTTGCCTCTCTTATAAATAGGAGAGGTTAAGGCATAAGTTTTGCATGCTAACAAGCTCACAAATACGAGAGAAAAGGAAAGAAGAGAGGAGAGGAAAAATAATAATGGGTATTTTGTAACTCCTATTATTTATTTCTTTTAATAAAATTCTTCGATCCTTTGTCTTTGGTTTTTTACCCTAATTTGTTTGGGGGTTTTCCATGTAAAATCTATGTGTTCTATCTTTTATTTTCTCAAATTTTAGCTGTGGCCCTATTTTATTTGGTGCATATTTTTCAATAGGAGTGACAATATATAAATGAATTGATAGTAATTGGAAGCATATATGATTGAATTAGGGAGTTGACTGAATAAGCTTGTATATATAGAAGCTATTAAATGGAAATTTTCAATAGAGTATTATATAGTTTATGTTTTCTTACCTTTACCTGAGTGGGAATGCTGTATAGTTACTACTGCAAAGGTAGATAAAAAGACCAAGGAAATAATGAAGATAATGTAGAAATATTAAGCGTGTAAATCGGCAGGTGATATAATGACCTGAATGGTAAAAATGGTCCATGTGAAGAATGCGATAGTGTAGAAATATCAAGTATGTTTGAATACATTAGTGTATGAAGATTTTCATAAAACTTTCAAATGGATGTATATATGCTTAGTGGCTTCATACTTCTGATAACTTTGGTGGACTTAATATGAGTTTTAACCAAAAACAAGGGAACCTAAAACTAATGAATGTCAATGTTAAGCAGTTGATAAAAAAAAAGGGGATATACGCTAAAGATAAATTAAGTAATTTAATAGGTATCAAGTTATAAATTATACTTTCACAATAATAACATAAGAAAAGATTACTTACAAGAAACAAAGTTAATGATACTAAATTAGTAACAACTTATAAGACATACCCTCCATAGATATAGGAACATCTATCATTATAGGAATATCTATCATGAAAATAAGAAATTCTCATTTGTTTTCTTAATTATATATAACTTTAGAAAACAAGTATTTAAACATAGCAATTTTGTATATCTAAATTCTTAAACTTTTCACAATTTTATTACGAAGCCCTTAATATTTATTCTTTTAAGAAAAAGGATTGATTTGCCAAACAATAAACCCTGGATATATATACATGGATTCTTATACAATACATTTAGTATACTGCCAAATACTACAAGTACAAGGAATATGCATAAATATACAAAGCCATAGGAGTCCGTCCAGAAGTCCAAGACATGAACCAGCTGCTGTACCTCTATTCCTGGTGCTCACCCTCTGAACTCGGACGTACGTTCATCAAATGATAAAAGCTGAGAATAATTTTAGTGGGGCTAGGAATATATAACATATAACATATATACAAACCAATCACAAGACATACGGCCAATCGCACGGCACACAGCCTATCACACGACAATCTCTGACCAATCACACAATCATGAATGCTCAACCATACTATGCACTCACCATCAGTTTGGTGCCTCTCGCACTCTTTTCTAGGCACATCTCATGCCTTTATCATATTAATTAATACTGGCACTTCTCGCACCTGTAGGAGTATCTCACTCCCTTCACCATATTAATTGATATCGGTACATCTCGTACCCCGGTACTTCTCGTACCTTATTTCTGTGACCCTTATTTCACTCCCTCACCATGATATGCTATGCCATCATTCATAATGCATGAACAAGCCATATAATAATCCTACAAGCCAATCATCCAATAATCACAAAGCACGTTCCTTCTCGGAACCCATAAACCTCAATCATAAACATCAAAGGCATAAATATGCACAACTATAGGGAATTCAATCCCCAAGCATCAGTTTTGGACCTTACAGAGCCGCAGAACCACTACAACAAGCATAAGCTTAGATAACTAGCACAAAGAAATATAAACTAGCATAAATCTGAAGAAAGAAGACTGCTATCATAAGCCTAGACTCCTAGTTCTACCAAGCTCTAGCTTTAACTCCTTGCTCTTGCACTATCCTGGTGCTTCAAAGGCCTTCTATGGGTGTTTTCTAGGGTTTTGGGACGTTTAGAAAGGTTTTGGGGAAAAGGAACATAAGAAAAGGGCTTATTCTTATCTGTTAAAAAGGTAGATTTAAGTCATGTACGGTCGTACCACCACCTATACGCCCGTACCAACCTAAAAAGCCTGACAAACCCAAAAACCTGCGAGCTGCGGTACGGCCGTACCCCTATTTGGTATGCCCGTACGGCCACCACTCTCCTGATAAACCTGATTTCCTGCGAGCACGCGTATGGCCGGACCACTCCTTGGTACGCCCGTATGGCCTCCAAGAGCCTTAGACCCCTGACTTCCCTTGTTCGGTATGACCGTACGACTCCCCGTACGCCTGTACCACACTTAAAACTCCTCTTCTCACCCTTAAACTCACTCCCCAGCCACCTGAAATACCCATAAAAAAAACCAACCATGCATGCCATCATGCACACACCTTGCATACATATAAATACACATTCATCACATCATCACGATGCATATACAATCACAGAATACAGAGCACATACGCAGGCAATCATACCAAAACATGTATACATACATGTATACATTCAATCACACATACATAACAATACTAAAACTCCTAGGGTGTCAAAACTAGATGTGACAACTCTTCCATCCTAAAAAGAATTTCATCCCTAAAATTTCGATCCAACACATCTATAACCCAACAAAACAAAATATATACCTACGGCCGGATCCACTGAGGACAACGGCGCATTCTGGCGTAGATTGTAAACCCTAGCCGGTTCGCTACGTCGTTGATTCACTAAACCCTAACTACCAGGTCTCACAACAGTGTCTCGGCTGCTCTCTATGCCTTTAGTCCCCTGCTCTGGCTGTGAAACCCCAGGCGAAGAGCGAATATCAGGGTACTGCTGGTGTGAACCACCCTCAATTGCTGTATATAACAGTGTCACCTCCTGACTATGACATTCCCGAGCATAATGTTCTGTACCTCCACACCGGTAACACACTACGGTACTCCATCTGTAGCTGCCCACATATCATCGTCCATAAATACGACATGGCATAGGTCGTATCTCGGAACCACTATGGTCTCCAACATGCTCACTCTGAGTACGATGAGGTAACGGTGGTCAGAACTCTGACGATTGAGACCCACCTGACCTATCGTGTCTGCCCCACTTCTGTAATGACGACGACGACGAGAACGGATGGGAATCACTCAACTATCATCTCATAGATGTCCGCTAATCCTCATCTTCCTGAAGCATTTGCTCTTGGTCCAAGGCATTGGAGATCAGAGTAGAGAAATTGTCATGCCGGAATCCTTGGACAAATGATTGGATCCTTGGCCTCAATCCCTGCTCAAACCGTTTACACCTCTCCCGACTCGAGGGTAGAATATGGCTGGCATAATAGGACAAGCGGGTGTACTCTCTCTTGTACTCCGCCACGGTCATGTTACCCTACTTTAGGCCTAGGAATTCCTGTAGCTTCTGACTCGTATATGCACTCGGGACATATTTCTCCCGGAATTCCCTTAGAAAATCCTGCCACGTTAGCACTGACGGCTCGGCTAGACTCTGTGGAATCATCTTCCACCACTCGTAGGCATCCTCTTATAACAAAGAGATGATGTAGTCCAGCTTCAGCTCATCTAAGCAACCCATCTGTTGGAAAATCCTCTGGGTACGCTCTAGCCACGTCTCCGCAACATACGGATCTATGGTCCCCATGAAATCGGTAGCCTCAAATGCCCGTAGCTTCTGAAAATCTCTTTTTTGTTCTTCCCGTTGAGGCACTACCACTGGAGGTGTGGTAGGAAATGCAGGTAAAGCCTGACCCTGCATCTGGATAAAGTGGAAGAACTGGGCAAACTGAGTTGCCAACGGATCCGCTCCAGTAGCTATAGGTTGCTCTGTCTGTGGTGCTCTAGCAGCCTGTTCCCTCTGAGTTGCAGTACCCTCAGCCTGACTACCAACCTCAGACACATCATCTCGGGCTTGAACATTACCCCCTTCTCTACTAGTACTAGCCTTATCCGACATGATCAACATGTGTACCTGATGCTTATTCTGTACTCTGTCATTGCATACAACAAACATTAGCACCTATCAGCAGCTCGGACTATCAAGACTCCTATTTGTGCAATATCCCTATTTGGCAGTAGACATAAATGTACACGAGCGACACCATACGAGTTAACCATTGCTCCCCGAGCAAACCATAGCCCAACGGGCTAACCATAGCTCTGATACCACTAAAACATGTCACACCCAGCCCATACCTGAAGTAACATGCTCCCGTAGCATATACGATGATTCCCCAAAAGAAACCATCGCATACACTACAAGGGATACGGAATACACACAAGGATACATCGTATGGGGACAATACATATAATGGTCGTAAAAATAATTGCAGCGGTAAACAATAAACCCTGGATATATATACATGGATTCTTATACAATACATTTAGTATACTGCCAAATACTACAAGTACAAGGAATATGCATAAATATACAAAGCTGCAGGAGTCCGTCCAGAAGTCCAAGACATGAACCAGCTGCTGTACCTCTATTCCCAGTGCTCACCCTTTGAACTCGAACCTACGTTCATCAAATGATAAACGCTGAGAATAATCTCAGTGGTGCTAGGAACATATAACATATAACACACATACAAACCAATCACAAGACATACGGCCAATTGCATGACACACAGCCTATCACACTGTAATCTCTGCCTAATCACACAATCATGAATGCTCAACCATACTATGCACTCACCCTTGGTTTGATGCCTCTCACACTCTTTTCTAGGCACATCTCATGCCTTTATCATATCAATTAATACCAGCACTTCTCGCACCTATAGGAGCATCTCACTCCCTTCACCTATTAATTGATATCGATACATCTCGTACCCCAGTACTTCTCGTACCTTATTTCTGCCACCCTTATTTCACTCCCTCACCATGATATGCTATGCCATCATTCATAATGCATGAACAAGCCATATAACAATCCTATAAGCCAATCATCTAATAATCATAAAGCACGTTCCTTCCCAGAACCATAAACCTCAATCACAAACATCAAAGGCATAAACATGCACAACCATAGGGAATTCAATCTCCGAGCATTAGTTCTGGGCCTTACAGAGCCGTAAAACCACTAAAACAAGCATAAGCTCAGATAACTAGCACAAACGATTATAAACTAGCATAAACCTCAAGAAAAAAGACTGCTATCATAAGCCTGGACTCCTGGTTCTACCAAGCTCTAGCTTTAACTCCTCGTTCTTACACTATCCCGGTGGTTCAAAGGCCCTCTACGGGTGTTTTCTAGGGTTTTGGGATGTTTATAAAGGTTTTAGGGAAAAGGAACAAGAAAAAGGCTTATTCTTATATGTTAAAAAGGAAGATTTAAGTCGCGTACGACCGTACCACCACCCATACGCCTGTACCAACCCAAAAAGCCTGACAAACCCAAAAACTTGCAAGCTGCAGTACGGCCATACCCCCATTTGGTACGCCTGTATGGCCACCAGTCTCCTGACAAACCTAATTTCTTGTGTGCATGCGTACGGCCGGACCACTCCTCGGTACGCCCGTACGGCCTCCAGGAGCCTTAGACCCCTGACTTTCCTTGTTTGGTATGACCGTACGACTCCCCATATGCCCGTACCACACTCAAAACTCCTCTTCTCACCCTTAAACTCACTCCCCAGCCACCTGAAATACCCCTAAAATAAACCAACCATGCACACACCTTGCATACATATAAATACACATTCATTACGTCATCACGATGCATATACAGTCACAAAATACAGAGCATATATGCAGGCAATCATACCAAAACATGTATACATACATGTATACATTCAATCATACATACACAACAATACTAAAACTCCTAGGGTGTCAAAACTGGATGTGATAACTCTCCCCTCCTAAAAAGAATTTCATCCTCAAAATTTTGATCCAACACATCTATAACCCAACAAAACAAAATATATACCTGCAGCCGGATCCGCTGAGGATGACAATGCATTCTGGTGCAGATTGTAAACCTTAGCCGGTTCGCCACATGGTTGATTCATTGAACCCTGACTACTAGGTCTTGTAATAGTGTCTCGGCTCCTCTCTACGCCTTTAGTCCCCTACTCTGGCTGTGAAACCCCAGGCGAAGAGCAAATATCAGGGTATTGCTGGTGTGAACCACCCTCAACTGCTGTATACAACGGTGTCACCCTCAGCTGCTTCTTTCACTGCTTTTGTAACTGTCATATACTCAATTTCTATGGTAGACAAAGCAACAATAACCTGCAAAATTGCCTTCCAGCCAATGACACTACCAGATAGAGTGAAAACATAACCAGTCAATGATCTCCTCTTGTGCAAATCCCCTATATACTCAGAATCAACATAGCCCATAATTGAATTATTCAGCTTAGCCTTATTAAATGTTAAGCACACATCTGTAGTACTCTTTAAATACCTTAAAACCCATTTTACAGCTTCCCAATGCTCTTTACCAGGACATGCCATGTATCTACTCACAACACTAACAACATGTGAAATGTTAGGATGAGTGCACACCATAGCATACATAATACTACCAATTGCACTCGAATATGGAACCTTTGACATTTGTTCCATCTCCTTATCTATCTTTGATGACATGTCTGCAAATAACCTAAAATGAGCAGCAAAAGGAACAAATACGGGTTTAGCACTTGTCAGGTTAAACCTCTTGAGGATCTTCTCAATATAGGATCTTTGAGACAACTGCAATTTGCTAGCATCTCTATCCTAAATTATCTCCATCCAAAACCTTCTTTGGAGCTCCCAAATCTTTCATCTCAAACTCCTCACCCAACTGCTTTTTCAACAAAATAATCTGAGACATGCTTTTAGCAGCAATAAGTATATCATCAATATAAAACAATAGATATATCATAGACTCATCCTTAAGCTTCCTGTAATACACATAACTATCATATGTACTTTAAACAAATGCATTCCTAATCATGAATGTATCAAATCTTTTATACCACTACCTGGGAGACTGTTTTAGACCATACAAATATTTCTTAAGCAGGCAAACATGATCTTCCTTACCTGGGATGGTAAATCCTTCAGGCTGACTCATGTAAATCTGTTGTTCTAAATCACCATGCAAGAATGTAGTTTTAATATCTAACTGCTTAAACTCTAAGTCATGAAGATTCACCAGAGCTAACAAGACTCTGATAGAGCTATGTTTAACCACTGGAGAGAACACTTCATTATATTTAATCCCCTCCCTTTGAGTGAACCCCTTTACTACCAATCTTGCCTTGTATCTAGGTGCTTTAACCCTCGGATCACCCTCCTCTAACTTGAAGACCCACTTGCAGCCTATTACCTTCTGTCCTTTTGGCAATGGAACAATTTACCAAGTCTGATTCTTGTGAAGAGACTCCATCTCTTCACCCATAGCACCAACCCATTAATCTGCATCTGAGTTAGAAACAGCTTCTTTATAGCTCATAGGTTCCTGCATATCAATGGTCTCTGCAACTGATAAAGCAAAAGCAATAATGTCACATCCACGTGAGTGACGTGTTTGGTATACGTATAGAGGTCTGTATGCATATGTGTTTTGCTATACAATGTTGTATTATTTATGATGTATTCTTGGTTTTAATAGTATGTATGTATGTATACATGTATGTATGTGTGATATTGATGGTGGTATTTTTTATGATGCTCTCACCTTATTGGGAAGCGTGACTTCTTGGTTGGATGGGGGACAGCTATGTAGTTATGTTTAGGTTGGGTTTGGAGTGTTTTTAGCAAGTACCGGGAGAGTAAGGACCCAATTGGGGGATGTCCTGATTTTTAGGAAGCGGTACGGGCGTACGAATATTCGTATGGATGTACCAAGCTAGAGAGATGAGGGGTTTAGAGTTCCTGGAGACGGTACGGGCACACCAATCACTTGTACGACTGTACCGTTGCTCGCAGGAAAATAGGTTTGTCAGGAATTTTGAAGGGGTACGGGCGTACCATTACTAGCATGAAAATCAGGGCATCAAGACTTTTAGTTTGGTACAGGCATACAGAATTTGGTACGGCCGTAGGCGACTTAAAGGTATCATTTTAAACAAGATAAGCATATACTTTTCTTTAACTTTCCTTATTCTTCTTCTTTCTAAACCTTCCCTAAACTTCCCTAAACACTAGAATTAAACCTATTTAATTACTTTTATGGAGTGAGAGTGTGAAGAAGCAAGTTTAGTGATTGGTCTATGGATTTATACACTAGAAGTAGCTTCCTCTAGGTTTGTGCTAGTTAGTGTTAGTTAGTGGTAGTTTCTTTATTTACTTTTCTCTTGCTTCCAGGCCAAGTATGGCTAAGAAACTGATGCTTGGGGATCAATTCCCATATGTTGATTATGTGTTTATGATATGAGGTTGATGATTGCTTAAAAAGGCATCCCCTGTTTATTGTGTTACATGATAACTTGGCATTGATGCATCTACATGAAATGAAGGAGCCTGGATAAAAGAAAGAGAGTGAGAGGGGATAGGAAAAAAACATGCTGGGTCATATATTACAGGGTTCCATAATGGAATCCTATATATTATAGTGCCCTCCTACGGAAGTTGAGTCTCGAGACATATAGTTTAAAAGATATGAGGTTTAAAGACCCGAATAGTGAATGCCCTCCTTCAGGAGTTGAGTACCGATACATACAGGGACCCAACATGGTAGAGTATTGTGCACAATGATGGGAAAACATAGGAGTGTGTGAGTATGGAAAGGAACAAGGGAGACAAAAAGAGAGAATATTTGGCATGCCATTGCATCTTTGTGTGTACATGCCTGATTGATATGTGGTTTGACTGTGTGTTATTTATATGGTGTGATTATGTGATATTAGCACCATTGAGTCTTTGACTCAGTGTTTATCAATTGGTGGATGCAGGTTCTGAGCCTACCGTTGAGGGGCCAGAGTAGTGATTGCTCGTGTCAGCTGAGAGGTGGATTCCGATGTAATCCTATTCTCGAGGTGCTCCTGGACAGTCAGGTGTGCTCCTTTTAGTTTAGCCTATTGTTTTCTTTTGTAGCTTGTTCATATCATATTGACAGGAGTCATATGTATTTTGATGGTGATTTGTACAGATGAGGTAGCCAGAACCCTTGTATGATAATGAATATATTTCTTTTATATAAAGGACTTGTTCATTTAATTGAATGTGTGTAACCCAGGTTTTGCTTCGTGCATGCTACGACTTTTACACCACCTGTACACGTGTTGTCCTCATACGACGTCTATCTATGAATGTCTATGTATCCCTTGTAATGTATATAATGGTTTTCCTTATGGGAGATCGTTGTGTATACTACGAGAGCATGTTACTCTAGGTATGGGATAGGTGTGACATGTTTTAGTGGTATCAGAGCTATGGCTTAACTCGATGTGTTTTTGTTTTGGTCCCTAGGACTATTGCCTATGATTAGTAAGCTACAATAAAGGAGCGTTGCTTGTCCTTACCACTGCTGATCGTTGGACCATCGTTTGTGTGTTACAGATTAAGTTGATGTCTGATAGAGGGATTAACATTAGTGAGGAAGGTGGGGATAACTTTAATCTCTAAGAGAGTTCCTCAAGGATGAGAGAACTAGTGGGTAGATAGGCTGAAGCTTCGAATATTGACCCGATGGCAACTCAGTTTGCGCAATTCTTGCATTTTCTCCAAACGCAGAGTCAGGCATTGCCTGCAGTTCCAGTCCCACCTCCAGTGGAGCAGAGGGAGGAGTATAAACTGAATTTCACTAAGTTGAGGTCATATGGAGCCATTGATTTTATTGGTACCATTGATCTATATGTGGCCGAGGTATGGTTGGAGCGGACACAAAGGGTGTTGTGCTAGTTGAAGTGTCCGGCGATGATGAAGTTCAAGTATGCTATCTCATTGTTGCAGGAGGATGCGTATGAGTGGTGGAAGACCATTCCTCATAGCATGGCTAACCCTCCTGTGTTGACGTGGGAAGACCTTTAGAGGGAGTTTCAGTGGAAGTATATGCCTTCAGCCTACACTGATCACAAATTGTAGGAGTTTCTTGGGTTGAAGTAAGGGGATATGTCTGTGGCGGACTATGAGAGGGAGTTTACTCAGTTGGAGTACTATGCAACTCATATTTTGACATCTGGCCGAGAGAGATGTAAGAGATTCGAGCAGGGTTTGAGTGCTCAAATTAGAGCATTTGTTTAGGGTTTCCAATATGATGATTTTTCTGCGTTGATGGCTAATGCATTGGACTTTGAACGTATGATGCATGAGGATGATGCTTGATCGGGTGTCGCTTCCATCAAATTAATTCCTTACAAGCCATACATTGGAATTATAATTTTGCAGCAGTGGAAGTAAGGGTTGAATCCTATAGAGATGGCTTCAACTCACTTAATTCTTTATGTTCAAAAGTAAACAAAGTGAATCAGAAAGTAATTGAGATAAATGAAGAAATAGATAAAACAAATAAAATAAATTGCTAGAAATCAATAAAAGGTAATTCTCCCAACCGAAAGTATCAAGTATTCATTAATTGAATATGATCACAAATTCAATAATAGTCCAAAGGCAATAATGGTACTATGCCGGTTATAGTTTACCGAGCAAGTCCCACATGCCCCAATCTTCCCTTATTTGTAAGATGCCATGAAACAAGCTCTATGAAACGCCTCTAATCCCAGGATAGACAAGGTGGAAATAGATTCTAACTAAGTTGCGACCCAGCATGCCTCGTGTTTAAACTAGATCCTCTAGCCCACAGAAATACTACCGCAAATTGCAATAAGGATAACATCCTGCTTTACCACTCCAGCAAGTCGAGTGACTTTTCTGTATCAAACAACCTGGTTAGCAATATACTAGAACTTAGAAACATGCAACATGCCTTATTTACATGCACTAGGAATAGTAATGGTTCTATACGACTCAAAATCAGAGATAATAGTGCTTTGCCAATGGAATTAGGATCACTTAGATATCACATAATCATTTAATGAATGACTTGAATTACTTCCAATTGGGAAAACAATCGCCTAGCCTAACATCATGGGCGAAATCAACATAAACATAAAATAAAAGAAAAAATTGAAATTAAATAAAACTGTAAAAACTGAACTAAGCTAAGAATAATATCCAAAATTGGAACTAGGAACTCCGAACCCCCTCTACATAGGAGCATACTCCTATTTATAGAAGGTAAAATAATAATTAAACAAATATAAATAAATAAATAATAATCCTAATCTTTAGATGAAAGAGTTTGCATTGTTCCCAATACCCTTTTTCATCCAGCTTAAGCAGATTAAGTGCAACTAAAACTCATTCTCGTCCAATCTCCAAAACTGTCTAAGTGTTGTCATTTTGGTGTCCCTTATGCCCACAAGCCTTGTCTGTTTCCAGCTCGCAAGGGTTTGAGTTTGACTCAACTTCTTCTTCCCAAAACGTAATTCTGACAAGTCATTTCACCTCGTCTTATGCCCGCAATCAGTGTCCCAAAACTCTAAAATCCAAATAAGCTCTAAACACTCTTAATTAAGCACGTTTTCTAAAACTTACCATTTTTGACCTGTAAAATATGAAATGTACACAAGTCAACTGTTCTAATAAATAAATAATGCTAAAATGGGTGCTTTGTGGGCATAAAATATGACACTTTGACGCTCGATCAATGCTCGATAAGAGTTAGTGAGGAGGTCATTGAAGCAGGGATTTAAGGGGTTAATAAAAATACAATTGCAATCAAAATTAAATCCCCTAGTCTCTATGGACTTAGTATAGAGTAAGAAGGGTATCGAACTCGGGGAGCTAGGTATTATTTCAATATCCTATTATAAGATTCATTGATTTCCAACAACTTTATGTCACGAATTGAATAGATTAGGATTATGGTTATAAAATAGTATTGATTCTTAAAGATATAATTAGTTAAGTTAAATATGAATAATGTTAAGATAAACCAATATAGAGATGACATTTTCTATTTGTATTATATAGTATTCTCATGTCTATATAATGTATATTCACATTATTTTCCATAAAACTCTCATTTTACAGATGCAAACATGAAACAATTAAGAAACATATGTCATAATTAGCATTCTCAAGAAGTGGATTCCAACAATCCTTTAACTAGAGTGATTAACATGAATCTTCCATTACTATTAT
>CANYBF010503938.1:0-12295 GCA_948192965.1 Dalechampia spathulata
CCAATAAGGCAACAGTGTCACATAATACAATCACAAACACAAGCATACATTCATACATACATGTATCCACATCATCAAAGTATAACCAAACTCATACGCATACAGACCTCTACCCGTATACTAGCGTACAAACTACTAAGGTCGTAACTACTGGTGTAACAGGTATGGCATGGTATAGAAGTGTGTGACATGGCATGTGACATGGCATGTATATTTTAGCAAATATAATAAACCATCCATGAAATAAAATTATCAAAAGGTTGGTGAAAGGGGTCGAGGAATTAGGGGATACACGGGGGAATTTAAGGTTAAATTACACAAAATAAAGGAATAATGCTATCCTATTACATAAAATTTTTGTGTACACAACATTTTGGGACATTAAGTAACTTCCTCTCCTTCTTGAAAAAATTTCTATCTTAGGTAGCATGAGCCAAAAATGCACGAGTGAAAAATGCAATATAAACAAATAAATTCATTAGTAGCAAATGAATTTAGGACTTATTTGACTAATTCTATGCCATATGAAAGCATGAATCAAAAGTCAAAGTCCAATTAATTGTATGGCAACAATTAAGCAAATTAACACGAACCGGATCATGAAAATTAAATAAATAAAAATAATTTTAGGCAAAATTATTTTTAACCAATCATGGAATATTGAATGGGAATTGCTAACATCATACAAACATTAATTGGAGATAGCAACTTGATCAATCACAGCCAATCCTATCAAAAATCACATTTTAACGAGTCAAATAAGCATTTAATCGATAAAAATTAATTTTGAGGTCAAAATTAATTGAATGTGATTAATTTATGATAGATCCAATACATTTGAGCTACTGTCAAGCATCAAATGTTACTGAAATCATCATATTGGGTTTGAAATCGAGTGAAAAATGCGATTTTCCTAAAAAATTTCAAGGAACATGCAAAGCATGTAGTGCTATGTGTGCAGCATATAGGCTATGTGCTGCACACATAGCATAACGTGTGCCACACATAGGAAGTAAATCTGTAAGAAAATGAAATTTGTCAACATAAACATGATCTACAGACAAATCCTAGTAACTTTAATAAAGATAGTACCTCATTTTAAGCATGAACAAGTGTCTGAATCATAAATCCATTAAGTAAATGAGCATTTAACTTGAATAATTAATTTTGAAGCCAAAATTAATTAGATCTGGATGATTTTTGATATATCTAGAACACTAAAAGCATGGATAAGCCTTTAATGTTACTAAATTCATCAGATCGAGTGAAGAAATGAAGCAAATCGAAAGAAAATGAGCATTTTCTGGAAAATCTGGGGCATATATGCACAACATATAGGCCTATGTGTGCCACACATAGGCTATATGTGGTGCACATAGCACTATATGTGGTGTATGTTATGTGCAGAAATAGAGGAAAATAGAGTTTTTAGGCAAAAATGTGAAATCCAAGTTAAATCTAAGCAGATTCGAAGCAAAAACAAGTTATTTTGATCACAGATAAGCTTTAGTAATCAAGAAATAAGTAAGATTGAAGCCAATCATTTAGAAATCAAGCCAAAATTCATAGATTTAAGCAAAAATAAGAAGAACATGGAAGAAATATGAGTATTTAACTTACCGCAATAGGTTTTTCTTCAAGATCTTGCTTTCTAAACATGTTTAGGAGCCTAACTAGTGTTAATTAGTCTCTAAAACCTAAACAATTTACTTAATTAAGTGTTTAATTAAGTGGAGTGTGAATGTTGGCAAAGTTTGGCCATTTTTTGCTAATTTCCAAACCATGTTCCACAAACCCAAGGCTTTTATTTATAGTGGAAGGTGCTAGGGTTTGGGAAATCATATTAGAAATGTGGGATTTTAAAATTTTTAGTGCTATATACTGCACATATAGCATTTTGGCCTTATGTGCGTTGCCTTATAAAAGCAAAATGTAGCATGTGTCACATGTCCAATAAGCATCATTTAGCATTCTAAGACATTATATGATATGGCGTACATTAGATTTGGTCCTGAGAAGGCTCCTGACCAAACATCTTTTTTTGTTACATGTTACGTGCATAGTGTTATGTACTATGCATGTTCCATTTTGCATGTTATGCACTCCGCTTTGTATAAGCAAAATGTAACATGTGTCGCATGTCAAATAAGTATTATTTGACATTCTAATACATTATGCTATATGGAGCATGTTATATTTAGCTCAGAAAGTGGGTCCTACCAAACGTCTTTTTCGGCTACATGCTACACGCATAGTGCTATGTGCTCTGCATGTTCCATTTTGCATGTTATGTACTTTGCTTTGTACAAGCGGAATGTAATATGCACCTTATATCCAAAACACTCAAAGGAAGCTAAAAGGTATGTATGTAAACCGAGGCCAACATCGGGGACCTGTACCGAGCTGGATCGATAAAAACCCAAAATTACACGCATAGGTGAAAAGTCAGGGTCAAAAATTACATTAATCTAACAATAAAAAAATAATGATAGGTGTCTCTTAAAGATATTACTACTTAATGAAGTGCTTACAACAAAACTAATCTATAACTTCAAATTAGATCATTTTAACTCATTGGAATGATAATATATCATGCTTGTTAAATTGGGTATTATCTTCTAAAGGATGAGTGTTCTCTTTTCTAAGGATGGGATAGAATTATTTAATCTAGATTGTTTAGTCAAAGTTTTTGGTTTAGTTGTATATAGTTCAATCTAGAAAACTAATGTTCTTAGATACATCTATAGCAAATATTAATTCTCAATCAAATGCAATAATGGCTATAGAGTTGTTTGATGGGTTCCAAACATTGATCCTAGAATAAATTAATATTAATGAAGAGTAAAGGAGTAATTAGGTTTTTTTGAACAAAGTTCTAGCTGATAAGATGTTCACTATGGTCTCATTATAATTAGTCATCAGTAGTTTGTGGTCCTTGTTAGGAAGTTAGGAGGCTCACTGAACTTATCAAGTGAATGTTTTTCTGTTTAAGTTTAAGGTAGAGGCATATTTTAATAGAGTGGTGAGAGGGAAGCTATGAAGTATTCAATGTAACTTATTAGTGTTGAAATAATAGTTATAAGATGTAACTATAAAAGAAGTTAAATTTGAATCAAAAAGCTATCGAATGCATTTACATGATTTATCCTCCAATTAGATGACTGTTAAGAATGTTGAGATGATTGCTAGGAAAATCTTTAGAGGTTTTGTGGAAGCTAATATTGCAAAGATAAAGAAGATGGAATATAATCCATATGTACCTGCTAAAGAAAGTGGTGCTAAAAGACCCATTACCAATAGATTTTTATCTAAAGAATAAAAGAAGTAGGGAATATATTGATTTTTAGTATGAGAGACTACTCATTTTTTTTATCAAAGTATGGAATAATAGGCCATATAACAACAAGATGCATATTTATATTGCAAATGTTACATACGAGGGCTGGTAAAGAGAAGGAACAAGTATACAAGCCTTAGATTAAAGTTGAAATCTAAAGAAATTCAATTTGTACTAAATTAGTAGGGAAGATATATTGCCATGAAGATTCAACCATGGTAGTAGATGTGAGTTTATAAAAGGCTACTAAGTTAAGTTAAATAAGAAAGATAGGTGTCAAATCTACTAGTTTTAAGGATAAGGAAGAAGAGGTACAACAAGTTAATAGATCCTCATGTATTATAGATGGAGGAGAGTAGGGTTTGATTATGGAGGCATATATAACGATACTTAATACCTAATGATTTATCATATAAGCAGGGTGATAAGTTATACTCTCCCCATCTACAGTCTCAAGGTAGAAATGTACTAGAAGATAACCTAAGTGGTATAAATATTAAATTATCCTTTTTAGTTAATGGTTTGTATCTTGCAAAAATAAATGATGAGGGTTTTATTATTCCTAATCCTAAATTAAAGGTCTCTAGATTAATCCCAAGTGATATTAATTATGGTCTTTCTATATTTTACCCTATAACTTCCTACTCTCAATATAGATTTATTACAATCTAGACATATCAAGACATACACCTAGAAAATTTAAGTTGAAGAAGTTGGTTAGGTTGAATAGTTATCGGATTAAGTGTCCATAAACAAGAAAAGGGGAATGGCTCTTTCATTATTTTCTTGAGAGAAAATTTTCAATAAATGAATAGAGGTAATTAATCAAAGAAAGGTAAGGGTACAAGCTTAAGAGATATCAAGGTAGTCAGTAAAATGCCATTACCATCGCTATGAGTGTAATAATATGGAATTGTAGGGGTATTAGCTAACCCTTAGCAATTTGATCCCTTTAAGGGCTTATAAAATAGCGTTAATCCTTCTTGGTTGTCCTACTTGAAATCAATAAGAAAGAATAATATGTGGAGAAATTTAAAACATCAATATAGCTTTCAAATGGGTTGTTTTATTAATCCAATAAGGGGTAGCTGGAGGTATTATTGCTTGATAGGATAAGGATCATGGAATCTAAATTCTAAGGATATATAAAAATTATATCAATTTTTATATATAAGAAAAGTGATAGATGCACTTCATTGGTGTCTATGATTCACCAAAGATAAGTGAAAGAATTAAGTTTCTTAATTACTTAAAATCATTAAATTAGGGAAGTGTAGTGTCTTGGCTCATTATAAGGGATTTTTATATTTATGCTCTCGTTAGTGACAAATAAGAAGGGATAAATATCAATTGGAATCTTACATATGAATTTTCATTTGTCATGTCAACTTGTGGTTTTTTTTTACTTAGAATTTATAGGATATTGTTTGACTTGGACTAATAGTAGAATGGGAGATGAATTTATCTAAGCTTGCTTAGACAAAGGAATCATCAATTCAACTTATTGTCTATTCCATTGTAGTGGTATGATAATCCATTTGGAAATGTTGGGTTCAGATCATCGCCCTCTTATTTTAGAATTGGATCATAGGTATAAGACTAAAGGGCTTGATTTTAAATTTTAGATTATATGGATTAATCAAGAGGAATGTAAATATCTCATTCGCCAAGTTTGGAGTGCTCAATAAAGAGTTCTAACCACCACTAAGTTAACTCTTTATAGGAAACATTTAAGTAGATAGAGCAAGTGTGGGTATAGGAATACAAGGAAGAAAATTAAGCAAGTATAGGTCAACTAAAATAGGTTCAACATAAGGGATTGATAGAATTAACTAAAGCTTTTAAGAGTTAATTAGTTGAGCAGTTGAATTTCTTATATGAAGTGAAGGAAAAACTTTAACATAAAAAATCTAGGATTGTTAGTATTATATTTTAGAGCATCATGTATGTATATGACATTTATTAATGTTAGCTACTAAAATAAATCATTTATTATTTAGTGTTGTGTTTAATTATGCTTGTTTTGCTTAGAGCATTAAACTAAATAAAAAATTTCAAGATATTGAAACAATACAAAGGCAATTATAAAGAGTTTATAATATGAGATTCTTATTATATGCAAATGTTTAATATCTAAATTATCTATATCATAGTATTAATTAGAATGAACATTAATAATGCAAATAAATCAACACATGTTATACTTCTTGTAAAAGGTGATTCTTGTTCACTATGACATGAGATGTCTAAAGTAAACATGTGGATAAATAGTATAATACTAGTTCATTAGAGATCTTGTTAGTGAGATTTCATATTGATGATTAATTTATATCCATGAAATAATTTCTTACTCATATAAGTAATACAAATATTCTTAGACTTAAAATATAAAGTTAACTACAAATTATTATACTTTGACTCGTACACTTTTATTCCTTCATGGAGACATTTACACTTTGTTTAGAATAAAGGAAAAGGGGAGGAAAGAAGATTTGGAAAAAAATATGAGAATTAAATCATTTTACCTTGTTTGGAAAAAAAAAAAAAAAAAAGGAGGTAGAGGAAGGAAAATTGACTTATTTTCCATTCACAATAAATTTACCTAACTAACCTTTAAAAAATTTAACATAAATCTTCTAACCCAATTTATTCTACTTTCATTGTCTTTCCAACGTCCTCCATAATCTATTTCTTTTTTCTTCTATTATTATATAAATTATTATTATTATATTTTTAAAATAAATAATTTATAAATAAAATGATGACATATCCTAAGAATTAATAATTCTTATAAATTAAAAAAATTAAAAAAATTGATAACGAACTTAATTGGTAGTTTTTATTTGCTTTATTTTTTTATTTATCAATTATAATGGTAAATTTGTCATTTCATATAACATAGCTAGATTTATTTTTAGTTTTAATTTTTAATTCACTTTTCACCCTTATTTTCTTTCCTCCTTCCAAATATAAAGGGGTAAATTATTTTTTTCCCTCACCTCTAATTTTCTAAATAAAGGCTTATAGTTTAAAGATTGGAGATAATATGAAGTTGTTTAAGATTTTTATATATCAATAGAGGATTTACCATCCTAGATTAATTATATGAGATTATTTTATTATTCATGTAGTAATTTATAATTCAAGAATCTCTAACCAGAATAGAATGCTTAAAGTTGAATGAGATTTATAAGAACATTTTAGAAATAAATATTATGATACATGAATTATCAAGTTTAGGGCATGATGTAACATTACTTGATTATGTAATAAGTTGACACTAATCCATACTTAAATCTAAACAAGATAAAAGATGATGAAATGAGTTTATCGTAGCAATGTATGATATAAAAATGGTTGTAATCAAACCATTGACATCTTAATATTTGGATAATCATGATGTGTAACTAAACACTACTCTTGTTTTACATATTAATGTATTATTAAATGAGATTTAGTAACATTATTATTATGTTGCTAATATGTTAAGAATCCAAAAAGTCATACACTTACAAATAACGAAATAAGTTAAAATTGTAGTTAGAATAATATGAGATATTATTATGGGTTTATATGATAAGCTACTAAGAGTGTTTTATTTTAAAAGCCTATGAAAGCTTAGGAGTCTATATAACTTAAATCATTAGGCTCTAGTCCAAGCTTGGTATGACTTATGAAATCACATGCAAGTCACATGTCAAGTCATATGCAAGTCACATGAAGAACTAGACTTATTAGGGTACCTCATAACTTTAAAGTTGGATTATAAATATAACACTTTAATCAAATTAGGGTTTTGATAAGACTCCTCCTTTGTTTAGCCAAACCTTATTCTCTCTTTTGAAGAAAACCATTTGATATTCACTAAAATAAAAAAGAAAAACCAAAACAAACTTGAATAATTAATCACTTCATTAATCTTTGGTGTTTGATTAAGCATAGTAAATTGGTTGTTACTTGTTTCACTTATTTAGAATGATTATTTGAAGGTTTTCTACTTTGGAGACTTATGGTTTATAACAATCATAATGGAGGTGAAAAGATAGAGGAAAATTTTCAAGATAATGTAAGTGTCACACCCTATCCCGGTGTAACACGCTCCCGTAAAATAGTTAATAATCTATTAAACAAGGAAATCATTAAATATTCCACAAAGGATCTATACTTTTTTTCTGTATCTGTGGTACGATGGCATCTATAATCATAGTAATACTAGTACGCAAAATACACTCTCATTATATCATCAAACATTATTGACTAAATGTAATACGTATAATTAACTATACATGATATGATAATATCGATATTACAACCAACAAAAGTATATAACATAAATGTTACTGCCACTAAGGTTAATTTAATAAGTTGCATAAATACAAGCACACAAAGGAGTTTGTTACATTAGTCTCAAACTACTTCAAGATGAAGATTCTTCAAAATCACAACCTCCTTTGACTGTAGATCAATCACCCTAAATTCTCACTTGAAAGTCTTGGTCCTACATTTATCAAATGATAAACGTTGAGTATAAAACTCAATGGTGCTATAAATGAGTAAATGACATGTACATGTATCATAAATAATGTATTAGAGTCAAACCAGAGCAAACCAATATTAAGTAATATAATTGTACCATATCATGTCATTTTGCATCAATTGTCAGCTATTATAAGCAATGCATATTGTATACTATATAAAGATAGGAACAAATACCATAAAAGAATACATTGTAACTTTTCATGTATCAAATATTACTCTGTACTTTATTACTCTGTATACATCTTTACATAAGCACAATTGTAGTGCATTTATCATTCCATTCTCTATACTTTCATGATAATGAATGATAATGTATGTCTATGAGAATGCATTCATGCTTTGCATTCTTCCTCTGATTTTCCTGTAACATTTCTTTTTTTTTCTATATGATTGTGCATAATCCTATACTAGGTGTTACACCCGTAGTTGAGACCCTAGTAGTTTGTACGCTTGTATATGGGTAGAGGTTTGTATGCGTATAAGTATGGTTATACTTTGATGCTATGTATACATGTATTTATGTGTGTATGCTTGTACTTGTGATGGTATTATGTGATACTGTTGCCTTATTGGGAAGTGTGACTTCTCAGTTGGATGAGGAACAGTGAGTTTGATGTGTTAGGATTGGTTTTGGAGTACGTTTTACAGGTTTCTGGAGAGTTAGGGGCTTCGATTGAGGCATGTTCTGAGTTTAGGCATGTGGTACGGGCGTACGGATAGCCGTACGGGCGTACCAAGCTTGAGGGAATAGGGGAATTGAGGCCCTGGAGGTCGTACGGGCGTACCAGAGGGTTGTACGGCCTTACAATAGCTCGCAGGAATTTAGGTTTGTCAGTAACTTTGGGGTCGTACGGGCGTACTAAATGTGGTACGGCCGTACCTCAGCTCGCAGGAAATTGGGTTTGTCAGGCTTTTTAGGTTGGTACGGGCGTATGGGTATTTGGTACGGCCGTACGCGACTTTTAAGGTCATTTTAAACGGATTAAACCTAGCTTTTTTATTATGTTTCTTTCTCCTTTTCTTTCCTAAAACCGTTCCACACATTTCTAAATATTAGAACTCACCCTATCTTAGTGGTTTTGCACCATGAGAGCTTGGATTAGCTCGAGTAGAAGTTCAGAGACTTGGTTAGGCGATAGCAATAGCTTCGGGAAGGTTAGTGCTAGTTTCTCTTGAGATGCTTTTTGCTTCTTTGATTGCTTTTAAGCCAAGTATGGCTTAGTACTTGATGATTGGGGATTTATTTCTCGTATTTGCTTATGATTTGATGATATGAGCTTATAATTCGTATGGTTTTATAATTCTTGCTTGAGATTCCATTGATACTCTCGTATGTTAGCATATTCATAACATCTGGAAGTGTGAGTGTCTAACAAAGTGAGAGAAAATGAAGAAAGGCATACTGGATTATATATTATGGGATTCCATAATGGAATCGTATATTATATTCCTCCTACGGGAGTTGAGTCTCGAGACATAGGCATAACAAAGGGGCCTACGGGCCAGGATTATAGTTGTCCTCCTTCGGGAGTTGAGTACCGGTACATAGGGATCCAGCATGGGAATATATTGTGCACAATAAGGGAAAAAGGAAAGAGGGAAGAGTGTACAGAATTAGAAAAGAAAATGGGACATCATAGCATTGCATCGTATTGCCTGTTACTTGACATGTTTGTCTATGTTTCATGCATGTATGATAGCTAGTACCACTGAGTCTTTGACTCAGCGTTTATCAATTGATGAACGCAGGTTCTGAGCCTACAGCTAAAGGCCCAGAGCAGTGATAGCTAACGTCAGCGGGGAGGCGGATTCAACAGCGAATCCCTGTCTCGAGGTGGCCAGGAGCAGCCGAGCATGTTTTTTGTATATAGTCTTGTCTCGTAGCTTATATATATGGAAGAGGCAGTAATGTATTTGTAGTTTGGTGGTAGTTTGTACGGTTATTATACGCAGAACCTTTGTATATTAATAAATATACTTTTGTTATTGACATGTCCATTCAATTGAATGTATGTTGCTATCCAGGGTTATGTTTGGTTCTGTTTACTGATTTCATCGCCATACTATCTGTTGTCCCCATACGATGTCTATTTATACGTGTACAGGTATCCCTTGTAGTGTATACAGTGGTTTCCCATTCGGGAGGCCATTGTGTATGCTACGGGAGCATGTTACTCCCGGTATGGGCTAGGCGTGACACTAGGTCCATTTCTCTATGTATTGATATTGTATCATTCTCTGGTTCCCGTAAGAACATAACATTTCTCTATGGTTCATAATAAGAACCTATACTATATGATTCCATCAAGGGAATCGATAATAATTATATGACCCAGTATGCTTTCTTTGAACATTATTTTGTATATTTGTTTCTTTTCTCCCTTATATCCTCTGTATGATATGTCATGAATATGCCTTTCTATATGGATGATTCATGACATGATGCATAAATGATGCTTTAATGATCTTATGTAATAATGATCTTATAATACCATTCATAATGTAAGCTCATTACTTTGCTATCATAAGCAATCAACTAAGAAAATATCATGTTAAGACCTTATACGAGTTCATAAGATGGGTAGCATAAACATTTAAACATAGGGACATCATTTCAAGACCTTAGACAAGGTTATGAAGTGAAAAGCACAAACCTGTTATCGCTTTACCTTTATCGATAGCTTATGAAGAAATATGAGTCTTGTCCGTTAAACCTTGGAATGATACTTTTCTTTAATCCAGATTGTAAAACCAAAGAAGAAAATAATAGAGGAAATAAAAGAAATTGACCTAATTTTACCTTTAAAATGTCAATTTTATATTGCATATGGTTGTACCATACTACATACGCCCATACTGATCCCAAAAACTTCAATACCAATCTATGCCAAAACAATGGTATGGTCATACCGCCAATTGGTATGCATGTACGCTCTAAAAATCTCAAAACACATTTTATGCCGAAGTGATTGTACGTCTATACCATCCATTTGGTACGCCCACACCAAAGCTACTGCCAAATTTGGCATGTAATACGATCAAATCGTATGGTCGTATAACTCAAAAAACAATTAATTGTACGTCCATATGCAAACCCTTACATCTGTACTAATGTGTTTTTCATAAGTTCTTCACTTACAAAGACTTAAATCTATTTATTCTCTTTTATAAACCTCCTTTCATCTTCTCTTTATTATTTTCTCTATGAATTCCATATGATAGGGAATTCCTTTATTCAAAAAGCACTATATATCATATACATTAAGTCAAAACATTCATGCATCACATCTAATTCATGTATTCATGCTTACATCAACCATTTACTATAATATACTCATAAAATAAATGCATATAAAAATGTTGTGTGTGTGGGGATGTGACAATAAGTGTTACATGTTATAATTTTTCTTAACTAATATTTTCATGAGTAGTTTTGATATCATGATACTTTGAATTTTTATTTTAAATCAAAAAATTTTTATTTATTCTGCTCCTATAATAATTCATGAAAATCAACAAGATTAATTAGCTTGAATATAGGGATAGAAATTCTAAATTATTTTATATATTATACATCTAATGTAAGAATCATAAATAAATGTTTATTATAAAATCAATGGAAGGTAACTAGGTATCATGGGGTAGGCTAACCATGAAGGAGGTTGTCATAAATTTTTCAAAACTATAATGTTTCCATGGATCTATATGCTCCTCTCATTTATTAGATAGTATCCTTTTATGTGCTTTCATATACAACCAATGAAGTTTTAAATTAATAAGTAATTATCAAGGAGGTTAGAATTGTAACTTTTTATCTAGTTGGGAATACGTCTGTTACATCCGTGTTTGACCCCCTAGAAGTTTGTAGGATTTTATGTATACGTGTATGTATACATGGTTGCTTGCATATGTGCTTTGTATTCTGTGCTTGTATGTGTATGAGTGTATGAGTATGGGTATATGAGTATGTATGTGTGTGTATGTGTATGAATTGTATTTGATGAATGTGATTGTGAATGCCATAAGGGAATGCATGTTGGGAATGAGAGTGTGAGTTTGGTTGCTGTCACGAGTCATGAAGGGGGAGTGTCACGAGTCGTTACAGTAGGTATTTTGGCTTGGGGAAGTGTTGTTGGGTGGCCACGACTCGTGCATGAGCGTCACGAGTCGTTACAGAGAGTTTTGGACAGTTTTTGCCTTGGGTGACTTGCTGTCACGAGTAGTGACAGAGGCTGTCACGAGTCGTGACAGGGTGTCACGAGTCGTGACAGAGGCTGTCACGAGTTGTGACAGGGTGTCACGAGTCGTGACAGGGCTATCACGAGTCGTGACAGAGAGTCACGAGTCGTGACAGTGGGTTACACGTCACGATTTTGACTTTTGGGGCTGTTTGAGCTTCTTTTATACGCTTAATCCCTC